>JARHVA010000252.1:5715000-5777500 GCA_037957365.1 Torreya grandis | reverse complement strand
TTTTAATGGTTCAATTATGTGGTTCATAAAGATGTGGTTCATATTTGTTTATATCATTTATTATATATATGGATATATTTGCATGAGACAATAAACTGAAATACTTGATTATTCCTTGGATATTTCTAGTTATTGGAACTGCCAACTTCTTAAAGATTATTTTCAGTATTGCACTATGTATGTTCTTGGTCATTCAACAACATGCAATGAAAATTTTAATACATTTATATATTTTTGAGCTCATCAGTTATCTATATAATTTATGTTGTATACCAAGCCCAAGGTTAGTTTCCCCAATACCAACCACATAAAAATAATATTTAATGAGATGTGTTCCCATCATTATGTTTATCTTGGGAATTTAAGTGGTACAATGGATTATGAAGCCATCTACCATAGTGACATGAAAATCACTAAATTTAGTAGATTGTAATCCACATAAAGCCACTATTTTTTTATCAATGAAATTGTGAGTGGATCCACTATCAATAAGAATAGTGACATCCATACCTTTAAAACTACCCTTCACATGAAAGGGTTATTACTTAGGGGTTCTTGATAGGGAAATAAAAGTGCCCTCCAAGTCTTCTCCTCTAAAATTTTCCAAATGCTCCTCATCATAGGTTGTTTCCCATTCTTCTACATCCTCATCTTCTCCATCTGAATGCACTTTAATGTAGTGCACTTGACCTTTTCCATGACAATGGTGACTTGGTGACCAAGGGTCATTGCAATCACAACACAACTTATTTATCTCAATTCATTTCTTGTCTCAAAACTCCCTCTTGGTAACTCTCTTTGCTTTCCCAAACCTTGTTAGTTTGGCCTTCCAAATTGCCTTATACCATGCTAATTGAGCTTATCAAATTTCCCCAAGGGGGCTGATCTATGTGGCCCAAACGTGTTACCCCTTGGCTGACCCCATTTTTTTTAATCTTTTGGCTATCCATAGGGCTTAAAATATTTATTTTTTGAAAATTAAAGGGTAGAATTTTACCTTGTGGCATTGAGGACTCAAAAACAAGATCCTTTTGAATGGATCCTTGGAGAGTAGAAGGATCAAAATATTTAACCAAATCCATAATAGAATTAGTCAAGCTTTCCATGAAAAGAACCAATAACCTTCTCTCTGAAATATATGTCACCATCATTGAAAGACTCTGAAATTTAGTCACATAATATTCCACTATGTCTTTTTGTTTTAGTTATGCCAAATCCCTAAAATGTAATTCTAGATCAACCCTATCAAATTGTTCAATAATTCTCTTACTGAGTTCCTTAAATGATGAAATGATTTGGTGGTCTTGAGTAACCAAACCATGATACCACCATTCATGGGTAGCCCCTTCCAAGTGAAAGGTATCAAACTAAATGGCCTCTTTCTCTAACATAGGCCTTAGATAAAAATATGTATCCACATTTTGGATCTAAGACCTAGCTAAACTTTTGGAGGAACCATCAAATTTTGAAAGTGAAATCTTACCCAAAGTGTGGTAGAGTCCTCCTTGGCTACCCTTGTACTTTTGTCCAACCCTATTGCCTCCCATTTGACCATGCTTCCAAGAAGTAAAAGCTAAAAAATTCATTTTTTCCCTAAAGGGGTTAGATATGTAATGTATTCATCATAATATTTCAATAGAGTGTCCCTCAATGAGGGTTTTCCTTCTCCCTTGGGAATGACCACCTTATCTTGTAAGAAGGTAGGATAGTTAGGCCTATGTGAAGCTCCTCCAATACCCTTATAAGGTTGATCCATGAAGTTGTGACTTTTAGAAGCACTACCATCCCCATTGGATGGTTTTTCACCCTTCATCTCCTTCATAGTTCACACAAATTCTAACATCATGGCCACCATTTATTCTTGGGCTTGTGTGTACCTATCAAGCCTTTGTTCCTCTCTATTTTCTTCCTCTTCCCTTGATTGATCTAGGTGACACATTTCTTCTATTTGAGTAATTTTTCCCACTTTATTTTTGCTCCTCAAGTAATATCTCATCTCTCTATTACTTATTTCATGTATCAGTAAAAACCCCACATCTATCCATGATTTGGCTCTAATACCATTGTAATGTCCCAAAAGGGATGAATAGCTAAAATTTAGAAATATTTAGAAACCCTACTTTAATATGGATTTTTTTTTATTTAATACTTGTATCAAACCCTAGCTGCCAACAACCCCTCAAATATACCTTTAAAATATTCCAAACCCCAATCAATTAGTGGCTACTCAAAACATGAAAGTATAGCCTTTCAAAATCAGATTTTATTCTTCAAACCCTAGGTGTCCTTAGCTACAAATGTAATATGAAAATTATATATGTTTACTATGCCACAAATCTTATCAAATCACCAATCAATTGCATAAATATATTTACAATAAAGGAATAATTTTTAATGATTTTTTTAATGTTTTTATGGCTAAAAAATCCCCAAAACCAATTCACCCAAGCTAGAAAATTATAGAATTTAATTCAAGATAAATTAACCTTCGCAAGAGGTCCAAACCTTTCCCAAACCAAGTCACCACTATGCAAAATAATATGAATAATTTTAGAATTACCTCCAGGGCACAAAAACCCCCAAAATCATGAGATTTCACTCCCAAATCAAGTTGTCACTCTCCCAATAGCAAGTTGTCATCCTAAAAATGACCAATTGGTGTCTAAAACACCCTTGAAGGACTAGTTGGTTCCAATGATAACCCTTGAATGTAGTTACCTCAAAGAAGGAAGAGGGTTTCCATCCCCTAACTTAGTTTGCTTAAAGGCTTTCATATTCAAATCAAATGGCTTAGCATTTTCATGCTAATAGACCAATTTTCAATATCAAAACATAACATGCCCTCTCTAAATGATTCCTCTTTCACTTTTATAGCTCTCCAAGTGTGGCACCCAAAAGAGGAAGGGAGACTAACTTAAAATGGTTTAAAAGACCTTTCCTTATGATCTTTTCTTAAAATTGCTTAAGCCTTCACGACCCTTAAACGTCCCCTCTTTAAGTTAAATAAGAAATATAAAATATTTTTTTAAAAATGTACTTTTACAAATATTCAAATAAAAAAATCAATACTCTCTTCTCTTTATGCTTGTCCATTAGCCCCTAGGTATAAGTTAAGGATAAGGGTCTTCCAAGATGTCCCTATCAAAAGAGGGACATGACACCCAAAGATTTTCCAAGTGGTAGCATCCCATAGCTTAGAAGCCTGAGTGGCTGGGAGATTAGAGTTAGACTTGAGGCCCCATAATCATGACACATGGAATAACCATGACCCTTGGTAGAATAACCTTGAGTAGACTTAAAGTGGCCACATGGCACCTAACTGCATTAATTATGGCCTAAGGTAAGTTTGATGATCAACTCAATGTTTTATTATGATGGCCTTGGGTTTATATTAGTGAATGAATCCTTAACGATTCATGGCAAAATGATGGGAAATCTTCAGCGTCTTATTTTGTGTCACATGACTAGTAAATGAATTATGATAGTTAAGAGGAAAAGCATATATATATATATATATATATATATATATATATATATATATGCATTTCATTTTGTATGTTATGGGTTTGGTTACATGTGGAATGGTTGTAGTCATTCCTATTTTTTAGGAAAAACTGGGCATGACATTTTGGTATTAGAACTCGAGTTAAACTCTAGGACCTCTTGGGATGATCTGCATGAGTTCATCACCTTTCTAACTCTAGTTAATTATGATTTGTGTAAATTAAATGTTTGTACACATTGCTTGTCAATTCTATTAAAAATTTGATACTGAGGTTATGGCTTGCTCTATGAATAAGTCTTATATTGTTTTATGCTAACCAATTGAGTGGTAATCTTGAATTTCGGGTTATGAAGTAAGATGAATCTCTTTGAAACCAAATAGAGTAGGTATGTCTCCACAATTATTTTTCATGAAAAAAGAATGCTTTATTTGAGTAGCTTTGGGCTGCTAATTTCCTTATTGTATATATGTGAGTGTAACCTAACTTATAATGATGATTATGGGTGCATGTCAAATGGTTATGAGTGTATCTTCTTGGTTTTGAAGCACCTATAATGGATAGAGGTAACCTTTCACATTATTTTTATTATGATGATAAATCAATCAATAGATAAGTTTGCATCTATAATAATGATGATTGGAAAAATGGAAGCCTAGAGTGATGATAATAGTGTTAAAATTACTATGAATCTAAGTGGAAGTAAATTTGAATGAATACATTTGGTATTCTTATTTTCTCTCATGATGAGAACTTATTTAATAGCTTAAAATTCTAACTGCCTTGGGCACTTGTATAGCATTGTGTGTCAACATGAATTGGAAAGTATAAACCTTGGAGTTGTCATTATCTTGAAATGATAGCTTTGCATCTCTCTTGCCAAAAACATTATGTATGCACATACAAAATTGGTTGGGCATAAATATTAAATATTAAACAGGGTGCCATGTACTCTAGTGTGCATAGTGGAAATGGTGGAAGGACAACTTTCTATGCCTCCTATGCATGATATTATGGGGATGTCCTATGAGTTATGATAAGTGACAAAAACATGGTTCATGATAATCAGAGATGTGAACTAGTATGGATATAGTATTGATTTTACCTCTAGGAGATAATTGACTATATTTCTTTATGTAGTGGCAGTGGCATGGTTCCCTCCTACATGTTATTTCTCATAGCTCTGGGAGGTAACTAAATTTATTATTTTACATGGTGGTAGTGGTGTGGTGTCCTCCTACCTATTATTTCTCTTTCCTTTGGGAGGTAATTAACTATATTTTTTTACATAGTGGAAATGGCATGGCACCCTCCTACATTTTGTTTCTCTTACCTCTGGGAGGTAATCAACTGTATTATTTTATGTAGTGGTAGTGGTGTGGCACCCTCCTACATGTTAATTATCTTATCTCTAAGAGGTAATCGACTGAATTATACACCTAACTTAATAGAGGTGGTAGAGGAATCAAGGTTTTGAATTTTATTCCTAAGCCTTCCTACATGGAGAGGAGATGGTGGAGGAATTGGGGTTCTGACTTCAATTCCAAATCTCTCTCTTGTGTGTAGAGGAGGTGGTGGAGGAATCAGGTTTATGAATCTAATTCCCATGATATCCCATGAATGGCATGGTATTAGGAAGTTAAGTCATGATTGATTACTCCCATGGCAAGTAACCTGGTTAAAATGGGTACACAACAATGAATTTGGCATGATGGATGAAGTCAAGATATGCTTGAATGCTCTCATGGCCAATAAACCCATTTGAAATGGGTAATTTTATCCTCTTCCCTTGAGTGGCTCATAGAGCTACATAGTGATCATATAATGATCTAATTTATGTTAAGTGTGATTATCAAGCTTTTTTTAAGTTGTTTGAGCTTTTGTTTAATTTTTTAAAAAAAACCAACATTGTTTTATTTTGACTTCAAATGTTTTAAGCAAAGGGTCGATCATGGAATTTGTTGATATTTATTTTGAATTTGATTTCATTTCCAAGATGAATTGGTCTCATTTTAATGATTTCACACTTACAAAATTTGTTGATATTTATTTAAGTTATTTTAATGCTTGTTCATGCTAGTTTTATGTATTGGTATGTGTATATATGTTATATGGGGAAAGTATATAAGAGAATAAGTAGATTAGAACATATCTCGTGGATTGTGTTGGAAACTTGTCACACAAGTTTAAGACTCCATTGGTGGTTTTAGACACTGAGGTTTATCGATATCACTAACATGTCTCTTTTACTTTTGCACATTGGACTAGGATTGATGGACTGGGTTCTGAGAGATTTTACATGTATTGATTATCTTAGTTGGTGGATCAAACATGGTGGTTGTATACACTAAAGTGTCTCAAGATCATTGAGGTGTCTCTTTTAATTCTACACATTAGATTAGGGTTAATGGACTGGGTCCTAAAAGGTTTTCCATGTATTGATTATCTTAGTTGGTAGATTGATATCTTGAGAGCCTCATACATATTTATTGACATATTATTATCTCAATTGATGACTGATGTTATGGGAGCCCACATATGTTGAATAGTATGAAAAAAGGTTGCTTGAAATATTCCATGAATGGCATGATATATTGAAAAGTAAAAAAATCCCACATCGGTATTTTTATTCAACAAAATTAAGCTAATTAAAGGCATTTCCCCATGTTTTGCTTATTTAGAAGATCCTCTTTGTTTCAGATGGCACTATATATGGTGACATAGGGTTATCCATTATGTTTCTAATGATTTAAGGTGAAATTAGTATGGTATCTTAGCTATATTTTAAGGATGAGTTATCTCCTTGGTAGTGATCCCAATCAATGGTTGGTGGAACCCTAAATGAATGAGCAAAGTAGACCTACATCAAGGATGATTCCTCTTTAATGGGGGAGAATGTAATTCACCTCATAGACAAAAAGTGACTTTAATCACTAATTGATGTATGATTGCCTAATAAAACTAAGATCCCTACCAATGAGATGATAGGAAACTCACTTATGGATAAATGGGATGACAAGAATTTCACCTATGGCTACATGTTGTATATGAGATAATTGATACTCTTATTTGACTCTGGACTATATTACTACTCACAACCCATTGAGATGTAATTCAAGTATCGACAAGGTGACTATTCTAATCTAATGGTTATACTCCCTTGGTGGTGTTTATTAAAAATGTGAGTGGATTATGTAAATGGTAAGTTTTGGTTTAGAAATGATTTAATTATTGCCTTAGGATGTAATTGAAACTATACATGTATTAGGTGATATATTGAACTCACTTCATGACCTTATGAATTTCTTGGTAAGATAATTGCATTGGTTTAAATTAAATGATATATCATGATTATGGTTTCAAGATTAGACTTTTATAATAGGAATATTTCATGGGTGAAATAATTGTGCAAGAATAGGTCATTACCAATGAAGGAATAAGGACTATGTTAGGCATTATCGAATCATGTGTGATCCTATCTCTGACCCATATCTTGTCTTAAACCTTACCTAATCTAATTGGATTCCATTTATATCATTTGGCCTTATCTTTAGTCTTGGTGTGTTTATTGGATAGTAATTTTTTTTGGGTTGGTTGAACCACCTTTAGTTAGTCATATTTAATGTATAAGAATGGAGAAGCCCAATGTCTAAAATGTCTAGTGGCCAATTTATAAGCCAACCTATTAATTGGCCATTACCTTGAACCAATGGGAATATATGGGTTGATATTATAATCACCCAAAAATATTATTCAATATTTTTTATGTGTCATTATGTACTAAAAAATATGTCTATTATGTAGGCATGGGCTACCAAGAAGAGTGGTTAGTCAGTCCAAAGAAAGAACAAACATTTGTCATGTTTTTATTGGGTTGTGAGGAGGAGAGACTAAATATTTGAGGAATGTATATCTCTTATAAAGGGAATTTTGGACATTTTAGTAACAAGGAGAAGGGAAACAAGAAAAGACCCGAGAGAAGGATAGCCTTCGATAGAATAAAAAATTTCATAAAAGATCCCAAGAAGAAATTGGACTGATCGGTAGGCTTCCTTTTTTAATTTAACTAATATGTTATTTTATTGCATAAATTTTATGTGAATCTTGATTGATTCACTATGTTCAAGAGGAGTAAGGCCACTCGACTTACATCTTATCTTTACTTGTCTTTCTATGGTTGTGCTTTGGTCACCCCATAGTTTTCTTGCCCTTGTGTGATAATTCTAAGCTAAGACATTTCTCCATGATAAATGGTATTATTGAACCTTTACTTGTCTTAGAATGGGAAGGTTAGTTATTGTAATGTATGTTATGGTGTATTAATATTTTTATTCATCATGATGGAATATTGTTTGGGCCTGTTATAGCCCAAATTTGCACCCTTAGAATATTTTTCAAGACTTCTAAATTCGGGGCAACATGGAGATAATCCTAGGTTGTGGGTGACCTTAAGATGGATTTAATCTCTAGGTTAAAGGGATATCTTCACTTAATGTATCACTTAGACCCATTCACTAATATATCAATTTATTAGGAAAAGAGAGATAAACCTACTCTAGTGGATGTGATGCACCAAATAAGTTGACCACTACCAACCAACTGCAAGTGCACATCAACCATGAGAATAACCTAAAACAAACACTACTCCTAATCTACCTCTCTACATCAACATTTCACATGAAGGTTATGAAAGATGCTTGGGCTAGGAGGACTAGTCAAGAGGTCACATAATGGCACTAATGAATATAAAATTCACTCAACCTTCACACCTCACTTAGAAACTTCACAAGACTTGCAAAGAAGCTTTAAAATTAAATATGAATGATAAAAAATGACAACATGCCAAGGAAGCTAAGCTAATCACTTAACAAGATCAACTAGTAATGCACACACATTGAAACTAGTCAAAGGATGAGGTAAAACTAGAAGTTTCTCATTGATCAAAGGCTTCATGATAACTAGGTGGAGGATACATACATAACCTATCAAGGCTAAATTTATAGAGAAATGGGAGAGAAGAAGAGAGAAGGGAGTAGGAGAGAGAGATGAAAAGTATCAATTTAAGGTTACAATCAAGAAATGAGTTGTGAAACTATCTCATCAGGTCTCCAAGACATGTGTTTCTCTCCTGAAGATGTTTTCCTCTTCTAAGTGGCTTAGGAGTTTCAAACTTTGCTTGACACCTTGTCTTTTCCTTTAAAACTACCATTTGTCTTGTCTTGTCAGATGATAAGTAGCCTCATTTATTTCAAATCATGTTGAACTGATATTGGTCTACTCTTTGACACTTTACACTTTTTAGGATCCTAAAACTCACAATGTAATGATGATTACACCTCTTAGGTGTCTTGAAGCCCACTTGGACTTATTAAACCTATCCTTGCTTATAAGTGTTAATTATTTATTTCATCCTTTCCAATGCAATATATCTCCATGGATGGATTATCTATATCATATTAGACCTAAAAAATCTCATTTGGACCCATCAAACACTCACCAAGATCTCATTTTGCACTCAAATCTCTCATTAGCCCTCAAATCCTTGTAACCATAAAAATATACAAGGCTCCTTGTGTGGAAGGATGTACAAATTATCTTAGAAAAATGAGGGTATTTTTTAGTACCTAGTATCACCTTACAACTCCATACCAAGTTTCATGACCTAAAACCAAGTGGAAGTGTCCTTTTTCATCTAATCTTTGGCCCTAATTAGGCCTCTAGGCCTAAAAACTAAGAATGCGCTCTAGATACTTTCCACACATGTCAAAATTTAATAAAGTGTGGGATTAACTTTCCCCAACCTATAACTATCATCCATACCAAATTTAAGCTTCTAATACCTTGTGTAGATAGGTAAACCATGAAATGGCCCAAAAAGCTAGTCTTTCTTAAGCCCTTTTCATATTACCTTCAATAAATAGACCTATAGGAATAATTTCAAGGTGGCCTATATGTATTTTTAGGCTTGAATAGGTATAAAACATCCCAAATTATCTCTCCCAATGCTTTTCATCTCTCCATGATCTTCAATACCTTGTTTTGGGCTCAAAATATCACAAAAGTATAACATTTATTAAATCCATACAGGCGTAGGTACAATAAAAGTACATGATGAGAACATCCTTAGAGTTATCAATAATGTTCAATATTTTTTAGGAACAATATAACTTGTTTTAGGCACCTTATAGGCTAATTTCTCTCATCGGGTCCTTATTAGGGTTTTAAGAGGGTTTAAAGTGGTTTGAGTTCTTAACGATTATTCATAAACCCTGGGGCCTCAAATCATGAACCAATGCCAAAAATTTCAAGTACACTTGTATCCTCAACTACCCATAGGTGCTCAGGTTCCCATGAAATCTATTTGTATAGTTCTAAGCACAAGAAGTTGCTCCTTGGGTCTAAACTATGCCATTAGAGAGTGCTCTGCCATCTTAACCTTTATTCATAAAGATTAGGGACCTAAAAAAATAAATAATGCTAGTATATTGAAGTGTTGGTACCCCTTCATCATATTTGAAAACCATTTCACCCCATGCACCAGGTCAGAGTCACACCAAGCAATATAAACTTGGTCTTGAATTGTAATCACGTACCTAGAGAAATCGAAGAGGTTTCACAAGCTAAATTTGTCATTTTATTATTTTCCACTATATATGGATGGTATTATATGGTTTGTGCCAACATTTTACACTTCAAAATGTCTTTAAAAACTTAATTTTCCCTCAATAAGCCACCTTTTCCATGACTATACATACAAACATGTGTATGTGGCTTAGGCTTGCCAAGTCTAAACAGGCCTATCAACATTGGTACCACTTTCATTGACTATGATGATAGTATGGATTCATAATATAACAAGAGAAACATTTCCAATTGATTTTCCTTCCCTCACACCTCTATGTCTCTCAAAACAAGCACATATTTCTCACTCTAGGTAGGTAGGCTTGAAGATGTCAACTAACTATGTGTATGTAGGATTCAAGTGAGTATATATTAAATAATATATATTTTTAATTCTTTAAAGTTTCCTTTTTATCTAAAATGACCTTTTATATTTTTCCATTCATTCACCTAAGCTCCCATCTCACTATGTACAATGTGTCTTCTCTTCAAGTTTATAACCAACTTGAGCTACTTAGACTAACATGTAAGTGGTCATTGAGGTTTTGGGTTGCATTTGGAGTTTAATACCTTTTCTACAAGTCACTAAACAAAATAAATATTTGTAAATTATATTGATAACTTATTTAACTTTTTTTTTACCTTCTCAACTCTTTCAAGACCTCATATCTCCATAAGCATCCACTCTCTTTCTTGCATCTGTCTAGTACATGGTTGTAGGTGGTGATTGGTTCTTTTGAGTATTAAACTTTGAAACCTACCCTTTTGAACTAAATAATTATAACCTTGAAATTTATTGAACTTAATCTAAATATTTTTTATTCAACCTAGTTCTCTATAGGCTTATTATCACTTTCTTCTATTTAGCCATTCATGTATGCCTTATTTGCTCTACATGTAAGTCTACTTAGGTTTCACTTATTCAATGTGATTGATCATCAAATGATAGCATTGTGAGAGTTATTAATTCTATTTTGATAGGTCTCCTTTTTCTCCCTCGGGTCTCACATGTACATTTTCAGACTTTCAACATCTGACTCAAAGTCTCAATCTATTCAAGCTTGTTATCTACTTGTAGGTTATCATTGAAGTATCTTGGGCATTGAATTTGAAGAAACACTTTATATAATAGTATTGAACCATCCAAGTGTATAAAAAATATCATGTCTTCATGATTCAGGGCTTCAAACTATATTTTGATGTACTTTTCAACACAAGTTCTCATAAAATACAAACCTATAAGTTTGCAGACCTATAAGTCTACATTTTTTATGTTTTTAGGCCTTATATGATACACATATTGATCATTTAAAGCCTTGGAATAACTTATACATTATTTCATTACATTATTTATGATTTTATGATCATCATATCACTCTGACAAGGCAAGACAAGACTTATTCAACCATTGTTGTACATGCAACCTACACATAATCCTTAAAGTGAGTGATGATGTGACTCTTTAGAAGACTAGTATAGAATGATAAGATGATTAGAAAGCCTTGAATGAAGTGATAATAATTTTTAAACATATTCAAATCATTAAATGCATTAGACTCTATAGAAATCCTTGAAACCTCAAGTGCAAACTAGTAACATGTCCTTATGAAGCTCTTCTTGCTCAAACTCTAATGCCACACATGCCAAACTTGGTGGATGAAAGTGTGAGATGGTTTATCAGACCCTATATACTCTCCCCTATTTATTTCATGCTTTAACAGACTTCAAACTTCTATTTCAAGAAGAAGAATGAGCTTGTGGGGTTTGTAGGCAGTTTTGGACCACTCTAGAGTCTTAGAAATTGTTCATAAAGATTAGGCCACAAATATGACCACCATAGCCATGGATTTGAATCTCATTAGGACCCCCTCCTTTTTAAAAAATATTATGCCCCAATTCCCACTGTACTATATGAAATGAGCACTTAAAATCTACCTTTGTGAGCTTGTGAAGAGAGTGATGGAGGTTTTAAAGCATATTTTACATCTATGAGACCTAAAACTTCATTAAAAGCATGGATTTGACTTTTATAATCTGAAGAGACACCTCTAAACTATTTTCACCTGAAAGTGGATCTTCTTGGTCCGTACAAGTCCTTAAAACTCCCCTTTTTGGAGGTTAACCTTGTAAAATTGATGTATCTAACATTAATAACATGTATGAAAGCTATATAAATCCTCCAAGAACTATGTAAAGGTATTTTTTTAGGTCATTGATTTTGGTCAGCTTTGAATAATGTTGGAATTAGCTTAAAACACCTTTTTCCTCAATTTCACTTACCTTAAAGTTTGTAAAATAACCTTAATATCTCCAAACAAGTGTGACATGTTTATAAAAGGTGATTAAGTGGTAAAGTGACTTTGAGATAAACCTAATAACATATGACACCTCTAGGACCCACCCCTTTTTACACCATGACATGTCTACCTAATATAATACAAAGGTAAACTATTACCTTAATTTTATCAAATTAACCTTAATATTTGCTAATAAGACTTTTAAAAAGACCCTTTGAAGACCACATAAGTCATGAAATGGTTAGATAACAAGGTGATAAGGCATGAAAAGGCAAGATTTTTGTTATAGGGGTTGACCTTTTGACCTTAGGGGTTAAAATTGGTCAATAGGGCCTTCTCACATTGGATGTGAT
Organism: Torreya grandis; assembly: GCA_037957365.1. Taxonomy (NCBI): domain Eukaryota; kingdom Viridiplantae; phylum Streptophyta; class Pinopsida; order Cupressales; family Taxaceae; genus Torreya; species Torreya grandis. The sequence continues at coordinate 5,764,726 of JARHVA010000252.1, read as the reverse complement.
GGTAAATCGCCTAAACCTTCTCATGACTAACATTGTGAACCTTAAGTTGTTGGTTGAATACCTATGTGCTTTAATGCTTATGTTTTCTCTTATTATGTTTATATGCTTGCTAAAATTGGATTTGATGTTGGTAGCCTCTTTTGACTATGAGATGTTTTGCTTGTTACCTTGTGAGTAGCCATCTTCTTGACCCCAAGATATCTATATAGATTTATTTCCTTTACTTGCCTTGCACTATGATGTGAACATGTTCGAATCTAGGAATCATGAGATTGAGGGTGCCTAGATCAGTCACTTAATGATTTAAAAAAGGTTGGGAGGTGAGCCATCCTTCTGTTGGCCTATGTTGAATTGGATTAAAGAGGATATCATCTACAAATATTGTTTATTTTGTTGTGTTTCTTACTATATCCAGATGTGAACATACACTCAACTGAACTTATGTATTTTTGTGTTAATGATATATTATAGGGAAAGATGTGAGTTACAATTATTATGTATAATTCTCTTTGAATGTTCTGGTTATTATTTTTAGGATCTACATTTAATTTGATTATTTATATCTGATTTATATATCTTCTTATGATAAGCTCATTATTGAGAATGAAATTATAATGGATGCATATTCATGTATGAGCATGTCCAAGTTTAGGGCCTTAATATATATATATATATATATATATATATATATATATATAAATGAAAAGGAATTATCATTGCAATAAGGCAAGTGAATTAGGTTATCTATGTCCTTAATAATAGTTAAAACATCATGTTATGTTGTATGAATCATGATATAAGTTCTATCTTTTAATAAATAGACTAGTCATCTCATAGAGTTGAGCAGTTCCTTGTGAGATATCTTGGCTAAACTGAGCTTGTTTGGTGGTTATAATTAGTTAACTAAAACAAAGAAGATATTGGTTTAGTGTTGAAAATTTGATTTAAGCCTCGATGTCTTATTATTTAATTGATTACTTAAGTGCAAGCCTAGATTCAGATGTATTAATGGCAATAGTTCATTAACAGGTGCATTTAGCCTTGTCTTGCCATTATGCATTCATCGAAATGAACTTTTTATTTTTCTTTGGCTCATTTCATAGTGGATTTTTTTTTATGGCTCTCACATTTCATTCATGACTTAATCCATTTTTTATTTTAGATTTATAATTGGATCTTTTCTTTGTCAATTATTTCTTGTGTTATTTCTTACTTTAGTCATTATTGTTTCAGCTTTTTTCCATCAATTTTTACCTTAATCGATTTTGATTTTCAAAATTTGGTCGAATGATTCCATATGGCATCATTTCAAAGGTTCAAAACTTTAACAAGGTGAGTAATCCCCTAATGCCTCCATGGTCCTGAGAAACTAATAAGTGGTAGAATTTTAGCACTCAAAAACTTAGGAGGATTAAACTATTAGGGTCTAATCCCCTAATGCCTTTGAAGTTTTGAGGGATAGAGGAGCTACCAAGTGGCAGCATCTGGAGCTTAGAACCCCAAAAGGATTAATCCACTAGGAATAATACCCCAATGCTTCCAAGGTCTCGAGGGCTAGAGGAGCTACCAAGCAACAACATCCTATAGCTTGAAAGCTTGGGTTTTTGGGTGATTAGAGTTGGACCTGGGGACACATAATCTTGACATGTGGCATGACCATGGTCCCTAATGGGATAATTTTGAGCAAACCTAAAGCAGCCACATAGTTACTGACTATGTTAATGATGGCCTAAGTTAAATTTGATAGCCATGTCAACATCTTATCATGATGGCCTTCGGTTTATGTTAGTAAATGAATCCTTAATGATTTATGGTAGAATGATGGGAACTCTTTAGCCTCCTAGTTTGTGATATGTGGTTAGTAAATGAATAATGATAGATAACATGACAAACATATATATAGTTATGGATATATATGTATTTTTATATGTGTTTAATCATGTGTGTTATGGGTTTAATTATACGTGAAATGGTTGTAGTCATGCCTATTTTTTAGAAAAAAAATGGGCATGACAAAAAGCATATTCAATGGTATCATTTAATAAGGCTTCCTGATAGATTGTATGACTAGTGTTGTTATTCTTCTTTATAAAAGTGGGGATATCAATAATTCATCTAACTATCATACTACCATGGTCAATCCCCTCCTTCGAAAATTATTTAGTAGCATGATAGAGTGAAGAATTAGAAGTTAGGTAGAAAAAGAGAGAAAAAGAGAAAATGGTCAAGTAGGATTTAGGCTAAAACATTCCACTATTGACCACTGCATCACACTTAGGCACTTTATAGAAAAAGTATGGGATACTCATGGAGAAGAAGTTTTTTGTTATTTTGTTGACTTTAAAAAAACATTTGACACAGTCCATAGAAGTAAAATTTGGATTAGAATGGAGGAGCTTGGACTTCTAGATGAGTATAGAGTGGTAACACATATACTTAATGGGCAAGTCAGGGCCAAAATCAAGACAAGTGAAGGAATTTTAGAGTGCTTTGGAAATGACATTGGATTCAAATAAGTGTGTCCTCTATCTCCCACCTTGTTTGGGTTATACATTGATAAACTAGAAGAGTGGATAGATAAATTTGATGGAGGAAGCATCCACCTATCTAGTTATGTTATAAAGTTAATTTTATACACAGATGATCTTATTCTAATTGTAAAAACAACCCATAGTTTGAGGGAAATTTTGAATGCTTTAGAGTTTTTATGTCAAGAGGTGGAAATGCAAGTGAACACTAGTAAAACAAAAGTCATGATCTTTTCTTTATGGAGAAAAAGTAAACAAATTGAGTTTATTTTTTTAAGGAAGTCCACTAGAGGTAGTGGAATAATACAAATATCTCAAACTTGACTTCCACAATAAGATTAGTTGGGAGAAGTGTAAGAAAAAAAGAATACAAAGAGGTTGGAAGGATTTATATTCACTGTAAAATAGGTGTAGGAATGCATAATTAGGGGATTTTAAAACCAAGAGAACCTTATTCGGACTACTCATCACACTGGTGGTCTTATATGGATGTGAAGTTTGGGGCAATAATGTGTCTGATCTAAATTAGATATAGATAGAGAGAATCCAGAAACATCTAATCACAAACAACCTCAAAGTCAAAGCTTCAATTTCATATGAGATTCTATTAATTAAAACATGTATATTTATATTAGAAGCATCAACAATGACTTGTACATTAAGTTACCTAAAAAATATGAATAATATGGATAACCATCGATGGCCCAAAATGGTAATCGAAGAATAACTAAATAGAATAAAACCACATGGATGAAACAAAACAACAAATGGATGAGTAAATGAGACATCAACATGCAAGAATGTCCAAAACCCAATGATGAAATAAATATGTATGTGATAGATAAATTTAGGATAGCCATGTAGACAAAGCAGTTAGGATGGAAGAAATCATACTACACCAAAGAGTTTAATCCCACATGGGAGCACAAGGAAAAACATACATAGGGACAAAAATCAAATAGAAAATAAAGATGTTGATTGCACAGTTAAAGATTATCTTGCATCATCTTAGGTGTGAAACAGATAGGTGGATAGTGCCCAAGGAAGAATGGTAAATGAGAATATGTTTATTTTGTGATAAAGGGGTGGTGGAGATAGAATGGAACTTTATTATGAAATTAAGCAGCCTATAATGACATCTACACCAAGTACAAAGATAGCTTAAGGGTCGACAACTTCATTGAATTATTTACAAAGGAAAGATTTGATAGTATAACAAGTTTTCTAATCAATATCCATAGTAGAAGAGTTAACATAAAAAAAGGGGTCTAAATTTTTTCATGATCAAAAGGACAACCCATGTGTTAGGGAGTTGTATTAACATGGAAGAGTTCTATTATAACCTCAATCCCATAAACTACTTGGTCTCATGGATGTGATTAAAATTTTGCATTCATTCATTAATTCAAGCCATGGGTTTGAACATTTTTTTAATGGTTTAAGTGATTTTTTTTAATGGTGATTTTTTTACCAAAGCCATAGTTTCACAATAACACATTTGGTCAATTCACCATGTATTAGAAAGGGGTGTGTTTTATAAAATGTGAGAATCCTTTATTTTAAAGTGGGGGCATTTATAAAGTGGAAAACTAATGTGGAGGGGCCATTTCAAAAGGGGGTATCACTTTTTCACAAGTGGTGTTTAATGTAAAGGAGGAGGCCTTTTTGTATTAAATAGGGTAATATTCATTGTATGGGGGTTACTTTATTAAAGTGGAGGACTATTTTTTGTATAGGGGTATTTTTTTTTTAGAAGATGTAAAATTATCAAATAAGGGTAAAATTATTTGTTAAGCGAGAATAGTTTTTTTCTTCTTCAAGGGTTGTTTTTAGACAAATTCAAAGACCATGCAAACTCTAAATTGCATTTGGTGTTGGGGGCCTTAACCCCATCCTGTACCATGATAGGGAGCACACTAGGGTCACTACGCTCAGACCCCAAAAGGGGTACTACCCCTTGACCTAGCTAGGGGTGACACCCGACCCCTTGTTAAATTCTTTTGAGTGTCAAAGGCTACAAGGTGAGGTCCAATTTGGTAGGTGGTTAGATCCCATCATAAAAACACTTTATTTTACTCATAGTCATTGTATTTATACACATGTGACACATTTTTTGTAGAGCCTAATGTCCTATATTTTTTGAGTATGTTTTTTATTCCACTTATAATTTTTGGTCATCCAATATACTTTTTGAGCCATACATTGCTTATATTAGTTTAGTTGATGTTTTTGGGCATACTATTACTACACACTCTATATATCCCACTACAATTCCACTTGCATACATGCCTATTTATTTTGTGAAGCATACCACTACTTTTGGATCCTACATACTTTGTTCCTAGTGTCACACTACTAGACTTGTGGGCAATTGGTCAGCATATATAAGGAATTTATACCCCATCGAACTTGTTCATTGGATTACTTTTCATGACTTTGGTTATCAATCAAGTGATTCTAAATATTTTTTAGGACCATTTTGTAGCAGCTTCACACCTATTTTTTTTTCATGCTATACTTCTAGAGGACATTGAAAGATATAATGGTATTGCATCTAGGCACTCATCATATACTATACTCAATCATGAGAATCTTGAGTTATCTTTCCCTTCACTCAGGCATGAGTAACCTACATGTTTTATTATTAGGCATGAGATTTATAATACCTTATCATATTCATTTAGGCATGAGAGTCCTAAATTTGATACAAACATTTCCTTGCATTCACCGTTTATGCCCAAGGAACTAAATCACTTACAAGCATCTTTTACTACCATCTTTTCTCATTTTGGATGGATTAATTATTGATTATGGTGACATCATGATCACTCTTTGTGTGGAATCTATCAGCATAGTTCTTTCACTTTTCAACTAAATTTGTCACACATTGTTCATATTACCTATCAATGCAACTTATTAGAGCAAATTTTAGGTCTTGTGATGGCTTCTTTGAAAGATCGAATGCTCCTTATAGTGATCTATTTTTAGTGTTTCCAATATCTATTCAATTATTTAGTGTGTGTTTTTTGGTTATATTTTACTTGCACTAAACTATAAATTACCATGGGGGTTTAATTTTACATCCTAGTCTACCTTCATGCGTGTGTAATTTTTTTACACCCTTTTCTATTTCATTTGCTAATATCCCCCATCACCACTCAGGCCATCCCTATTTAAGAGACCATTATGTATTCTTCGATACCTTGATAGTTTATTCATATCCTTTTCATGAATGTTTTTTATCATTCCCAGCTATTATCATTTTTCACTATTTGAGTAGTGGATTCAACCCACTTGTACATATTTTTTCATCCATTCTACGCATTAAGCATAATGGGGGTGTCTAGATACTACTTTTTTTTGTGTTGAGTTTCCCTTGCACCATCTTCAAGTAATACTCATTTATACTTTTGACTGCTTCTTTGGGTGTTGATTGTCCTTTGAACCTACTTCAAATAGTTGATGGCATCTTTGGGTGTTTATCAACCCTTTCACCTACTTCAATGATGGATTTTATCCCATCCAGTGTAATGTTTTTTTTAGAGACGATTGTTTTGTCTCTTATTTTATCCCAGTTTTATGATTAGTGTTTTTCTATGAGTGAGCCTCATATAGAGTTCCAATTCTTATTCAACTTGGTAGTTATAGTGACTCAACAACCATATATTATGGTAAGATTGATTGGTTATCATAGGGATACTTAGTATTTCATTGTGCTTTTGTACATGGATACCTTAGTAGGCCTAGTAGTTAGGACCCATTTGTGTTGTGTTTTTTTCTCTCCCTCACTATCACTTAAAGGAGCTTGTTGGAGTGTTCACACTAGATGTTATTAGTTATGTCCACTTAGTTAGATTGAGCTCTATTTAGGAGCCTAATTATGCTAAAATGTATACACATGTTGAGGGAACATCTAGTCACTCACCACTATGAGTACCTTATACTTGGCATGCACCAGGTGATTTTTTTTAGATATCAATTTTGGTGGGATCTTTACCCTTATATACTTTTGACTAGAGCTCCAACCAGTCTGAGACACAATTGCGGGCATAGATCTCTAAGTACACAAGTACTAGAAATACCAATAATGGCCACAACTGACTTGAGAATACTATAAATGGCCATAACTAGCCCAATACAAATGATCAGCCACAATAGGCTTCTAATACCATCTGAGATTTGAACTTGGGTGGTGCTTGTAGCAACCAAGTGGCTTTACCAACTCACCCACATCTCATTGGTTACCAAGTGATTGTTTTAATCTCTTACTCTCTCCCCTATTTAATGATCACTCTAGTAGTGAATTTTCATGAAGAGAGTGTGGAGAGAATTTCAACATTATAATAAGTTATCTTATCAGTAGATAGTTTACATTAACTTTGTGTGTGTGTAATGTAATATGGTTATGGTAATGACAATTTGGAGAGACCCTAGGTGAGCTTTCATAACTCTGTTGACATCAAATAATTCTCTTGTTGGAATCCATATAAGGCACCATATGAAAATCATTCCAAGTTACTACGATATTTTATTTGGGCCAATGCCAAACATACTCATGGATTTTATAGAAATACTTTGGAGATCTATTTTATTCCTCAAGACAAAGGAGGAATGGGCATTATTGATGTTTATAGGTAGATTATCTCCCTTTGTTCCATATGGGTCGTTGAGGGTATTGAAATTATTGAAGCATGGAAAGTTATTCTCAAGAACTACATTTTGGTAGATGTTCACACCTTACACATTATCACCACCTCAATTAAAATTGAGGGAAAAATTGTTTCTCATAGTATTTGAAAATGATTTGAGGCTATCAACCTATTTCTCAAATGGGTTAGCGATGGGTTCAACTAGACATCATAACAATAATCCTAGTTGTTGGTGGTCTCCCATAATTGATAATAATAGACTAACATTAGTTTAAACTCCAATAATTAAGGAACTTGGGATTTTTAAAAAGGGTATTCATATATAACTTTTGATCTTATTTTTTTGTGAGATTGGACTCATGGGTCCATTCTACAAGAGAAACACATTCCTTTTTCCTTTGAAGTTCTTCCATCCTATGAATCCAAGAGCTTATGCCATATGTTATGATACACAAGTTTGGTATACAACAACCATTTTCTTGGTGGAAAGAATAATGTTGGGGTTTTGATACACCTTTCTCAAATTATTATCTTGGCTTACTATATATAATTCTTATCCCTTTTTCCTTAGATCTTGATAAGATTAATCGATGGGGTTTAAAATGTTACATAGGATTTGTTTTTTTTCTCGACCACGTTTTGGAGACTCTATTGGAGCCAAAGTTGGCTCATTTTATTTGGTGTTTAGTTTATCAAGGGATACCATTGGGTAAGTTGTTACATCACATAGGTATTGTTTATCATAAGTGTCCAACTTGTAATAGTTCATAGACCTTGAAGCATTTTTTGGTAATTTTCATTGTACCCAAAGTGCTTGAAATTGATTCATAACTTATTTTATCTCCCTTCCATCCCGAGACCATATTTTAGAGGATTACTCTATTTTGGGAAATTCATATCCAAGATTAAGTAGCGAAATTTTCTCTCAAGTTTCAACATTTGCAAGACCTTCTCAGTTGTTAGGGGAGTGTGTTATGCACAATGAACAAAATTATATTTGATATCCTACGACAAGGTTCTCCTCCTTTGGCACCTCGGTGGTAGTGGAGTCACTCTCACAACTTATTATTTTGATACACCTTTCAAACATTATTCTCTTGGCTTATTATATAGAAATGATAGCCCCTTCTCCTCTTCTTTTGATAAACATAACAATCAATCAAGGAAAATTTTAAGGAACCCACTAAAAAAATTTATAGAATGGATAGTCAATCATGTCAAAAGGGATTTGTTGGTATGGAGAATTTGAGGAATATGTCCTTTGTGACCATGACAAAAATAAATAGACTTACTAAAAATCATTGTGGATGTAAAGGTTAATCTCATTTAATCTTTATAACTTGGTGGAATCACTTGGTGAATTTAAAATAAAAATTTGTAAATATTCAAAGACCAAGTTAATACTTAAACTTTACTACAGATAACATATATCACAATATGATAGATTCATAATATTTTGGTACCACTGCATACTAAAAACTTCACTATACTCCTACATACATCACTGCATAAACATAAAACACCACTTTATTGATTACATTTAGTGGTTTTAATAAAAAAAATTAAATAACTATTAAGTAACAAGTAAAAAATATTTTTAGTTGTTTGTCAACTAAAATCATAATGTCACATCAATGTATATCTCCATGGATTTAATTTTTTACAACGTTTAGTGGGCCTAAATACCACCATCATGCTCTCTAAATTTTTCTCTAGCTTCAAAAATGACTCTATATGTGGCTTAGGTGGAAGATACCATGCCAAAAACTTATTCTTATCAATTTGAATTCTTGTGAATCACCCCAAGATATAAACATGATTGAGATATCTGATGCAAATCTATGTGCCATGCCCATTTGTTTGATCTTGGCAAAGTAATGTGGTGTCTCTTTAAATAAATCTTAAATTTTCCTAGTTCCTTTCGCATGTAAAATCTAGTATTTTATGGAGATAATATTATCCTCATTTGTTTTGGTCAATTCCCACATTTTCCAAAGGAAGGATGCTTCCAATAATGTTGAAGAACATGACTAAATGGAGTGGAAACTAGCTTTCTTCCATGTGATGTGAATCCAAACTTGAAATTGACTTCTTGACATGCTTGAGATGCTCACCAAATTTTGGAAATTATTTAGAAACTTTTGAAAGTTGCTTAGTAACTCTTTAAAGTTAACAAGAAGATTCAACCATTAAATATTGAAGTTTAAACACACAATAAAAATAACATAGAGCCAAAATTATTAATTAGACTGAGCTTTGATAAATCATTTTAATTACAAGGGATTTTATAAGTAAATTTTGTTGCAAGCCACCACTTTGCATCCAATCATCAAGCAGTGAAATTAATTTATCACACTATCATATCCATTTTTTAAAATACATCTCCCTCAATTGAAATTAATGTGGAGATATACATACTAAACATGGAAGAAAATTTATTAAAAATACACCAAATCTAAAAATTAAATACATTAAAGAATGAAAATTTAAAAAATCAAAAGCAAATAAAAAAGTAGCGAGGGATTTTAAAAATCATCACATAAGTGTAAAAACTTGAAAATTAATTCATCTCAAGCATTGTGTTCCCATAAATGCATTGCAAAATTGTGTAACCATTTCATGTTGATGCATTGAAAATAATAATAGAGTTGGAATATCATCACATGCTTTGACATCATCACTTATTTGGACATCATCATGCTTCATCACTTGTTTGGACATCATTCTATGCTTTAGAAATCATCACAAGATTTGGACAACATCATGTGCTTGTGATAACATATCGATGAAGAATACTTGAAAATAATGTTATTGATTCATTAAAGCACCATGACAAATTTTTGTAAAGTATAAAAATATCTAATAATAAAAAGTTGCATTTAATGCACTCAATTTGATGGCTAAAAATATAAAAATGGAGAGTTATGGCTAGGGATACTATTCATCACTAGTTTGGGTATTCTAGTTATAAAAATGTCTACAGTTATGGGTCCATTTCAAAAATCATGTTACCCCAAAATTCAAGTGCACCTAAGTTATCCTAATCGTGAAGAACATGTGTTCCCAAAATGGAGGTCATGGGTTCTAATCTTTCAGGGGGTAAGGTATGCACATCTTCATGAAAAGTATCCACATGTAATCGACTAACAGCTCAGTGTTCAATATGATAGGGGTCGATATGTGGCTTGAAACTTATGTTCAATGTGATGAGGCAAGTTCATAGTCTATGTCTTTTAAAAAACTATTCACCACTAATTTAGACATTTTAGTTACAAAAATATTAGTACCCAATATTTTAAGTGCACCTGAGTTGGCCTAACGGTGGAGAACATGTGTTCCCAAAAGGGAGGTATTGTGTTCTAATCTTGTAGGGGGTAAGGTATGCACATCTTTGTGAAAATTATCTACATGTAATGGGATAACTAGCATGATGTTCAATGTGATGGGGGTTGACATGTGGCTTGAAACCTGTGTTAAATATGACAAGTTAAGTCCATAGTCTATGTCTAGGGATACAATTCATCAATGGTTTAGACATTTCAGTTACAAAAATGTTAGTACCCAATGTTTTTAGAATATTAAAATTTCAAAGTTACAAAAAAAGTTGACACTGGACTACTACCCTTGGCATGGGATTCCTTTTTTAGGCTCACAGAAAACTATGGATTTGCCTCATGCATGATGACTATATCACCCTCTTCAACATTTAAGGATGGTCTAAAAATGTAGGTTCGAAGGGATGGACGCTTGGCATGGATGGAAGCCAAGTTGTGGTAATTCAATGGCAAAGTAAGGGTGTGGGTAGTAAGTCACAACCATAAATTTGACTTCAGGCAGGTAAGGTCAAGAATATTGCATCAACAGTAAGAGAGGGAGAATGGAAGGAGAGAGTGGGGGGCATAATAAGCCAACCATCAACCCTAGATAGGTTATAAAATCAAGCGTCTAGGGCATCCTTAGTTTTTGTGTTCTCCCACTTTAATCAGTTTAGGCTTTTGAGTGTGGAAAAAAAACCTTTAGTGGTAAAGTTCAAAGATAAAGCTCTAGAGGAGATCCTTGAGGGTAAAGGTTGGTATGGGAAGAGGGGCCTGGTCTATTGCTTTGATGGGTTTTGGCCTTCCCTTCCTAATTTACACTAGTGGCTTTCAGATTCTTGGTTGTCTATGCTGGAAGGCAATAAAGAAATTTATCCTTATGTTAAAGGTTTTTTTATTATGGTATTTGATAATTTGGTTGGTCGTAATAAAATTTTTCAATCAAAATCCTAGAGTTGTGAGAATCACCTTCTTCTTATGAAACCATGGGTTTTGTATTTTAACCCTTTGATAAAAAAACCTTTCTCTTCATCCCATCTGGGTGAGGTTAACATATCTTCCACTTTAGTTCTAGATTGAATCTGGTCTTTTAGTTATTGGATTGATGCTTCTTTATTAAATTATTCCCAGATAACTTTTGCTAAGGTGCTAGTTTGTTTAGATATATCTCAAGATCTGCGTAAAAAGATTGAGTTAAAATTAAAAGATAGGTGTTGGTATCAAACCATTGATTTTGAGGGGATTCCATTCAGATGTCGAAATTGCTTTAAAATTGGTCATATTTATGCTTCCTATCAAAAATCCAAGAGAAAATAAAATTATTCATGGGGAAGGAGGCAAGTGAGAAGCATCTAATAGTATTTTTGGACAATGATCCAATGTTACCTTCAAGAGTTGTATCAGATTTTTTATTAGAAAAAGATTCATCATCAATTATTGATCCTTTTGTGTTCCCATCTTAGAATTTTGAGATAATTGGGTCTATTGGAAAAAGAGTTGTGGATTTGATTAGTAAGAATAAAGTAAATAGAGATAAACCCAAGAATGGGTGTTATTTTTTAACTTTAGATTTAGATAAATTTGGTAATCAAGAAGAATGGAAGGTTGTTAGAAGTAGGGAAAAAGGTCATCTCATTCCTAGTTCTCCTCCCAAGACATTTAGTACTCGTGATTGAATAAAGAAGGCATAAAATTAGTATGTTTAAGATTTTGGTTTAAATAAATTTTATTTATTTGAGACTAAAGTATTTTTAATACTTTTAGTTTGTTTTGTATTAGGTTATCCAGATGCCTTAATGACTTTTATGTTAAGCCAGGCTACTATTGATTTATGATTTATACATTTATAGGGAAGGGGACCCGTATAACCCTGATACCGATCTCAAAAAAGATACAAATGGAGAATTTTCATTTTAAGTTTTCAATGTCAATTTGAATAAATTTTGATGGGATGGCTTATATGAATTTTACTAATGTCACCCTTGTTGTGATTTAAGAATTAACAATGCCTTTTTTAGATTGAATGAGTGACTCTAGGTTTGGAATGATGCGTATAATGTTGCAAATGAATATTGGTGTGATTTTAGCAATAATTACATGATTAAATGAAGGTGTGCCATTATTTATTGAATATTTTAGATATCAATTCGAATTACCCATTATTATTTTTAGGCTCATGCTTACTCACTTATTTGGTTCTTTGGTCTTAATTTTTTCTTGGTTAATGGTTGCTCAAAATTTGTTTCTAGACTTTTTTTTTAGACTTGAAAAAGAAGAAACAACTTTTTGTGGTGCTGTCTATGGAAATAGATTGATAGTTGTCTTTAATCTCTATAATACCAACTTGTTCTAAGTACAGAATAATTGAAGTTGGATGCCCACAATAGGGTTAATTCCTAAATGGCATCAACTTTTATTTACAATCTCTTATCTATCCTCCATGACAAAGGTCTAATAATAAACTTAGTATAAATATTCATAATGGGAAAATTTAGAGTTGGTCTAGACTTTGCATTAGCTTCTTTTGTCTTCCACTAATCTAATTTTCCAAGTGGGGATAATGGGAGCGGCATTCCATTATCAGAATTCATAGCTCTTAATAAACCTTTTTTAAGTTTGTTGGATCAAGTAAAATAAATTTAGAAGTGTCTATGTGGAGGGGACTTCTGGTCCAACATGAATTTTCCTACTACTAATTTGTCTTCTCTAAAATAAATTCCAAATATGGAAGCTCAAGTTTCAACTTTTTAAGGTTGGATTGTGTAAAAATATATGAAGTTTGTTATAGTTATTTTACAACAATGAGAAAGGTTTTTGACTCGAATGAATACCATACAAGGTTTAAGCTCTTCATTTAATGCTACTACTAATATGAAGGAGGTCTCCACAACATAAATAGTCAGACTTGATGACTATTGTAAAAGTGTGTATGATTTCCCAAGTTAAGATTTCAATGAATTTTTTTGACATGTTTTTTTTAAAAATATTTGTTGTATTTTTATTTCATCCTTACTCTATGTTTTTTGAATTTCTAATTAAAAACATTAATCTAACATGAAATGGTTGAAATGCATTAAATTAAATTTGTCGAGCAATCATAATCCTCATTAAAACAAATCACAATTCTTACATAATTCAATTTATCATTGATGATTGTTAAGATGGTAAAGAATACATAGATAATGAAAGGACAAAAATTGAGTGTTGAAGCATCAAATATGGAAAATCATCACATTGATGAAAATCACTGGTACCTTATAAAAGCATCATAGTGATGCAAAAACATTGCATTGATTGAGAAACATCATAGTTATAAAATCATCACATTAATGAAAATCATCACAAATGGGAAAGCATCACGTAATATAAAATCATCGTGGGTTTAGAAAATCTTTGAATGGAAAAAATAACATCACGGGTCTAGAAAAGCTTCTTAGAGATGAAAATCATTACATGCCCATAAAATATTCACATCCCTAGAAATCTTCATAGAGACAAAATATAATCATCAGTATAGAAAATATTCATAGTGACAAAAAATCATCGCATGTCTATAAAATCTTTGCAATGATGGAAAAATAACACAAACCTAAAAAAGCTTCATTGGGACAAAAAAACATCACAACTTAGAAAAGCATATTTTTCTAATAAAATTTCAAAAATGATTGTTAATATGTTTAAAATTGGATCAATAGATTTACCTATAGGTTGTAAACTGCACACTAGAATAGTTTTGAATTGGATCAATATGTTTCATGATTTGCATCCACAAGTGTTTGAGTTGTTTACATGTTGAATCACCTATTTATTGGATCATTTTTATACTGGCTAAGTTGTCAAACATCTCCAAAGTCCCAACTCGTAAGGATGAAAATAACATTTAATTCTCATTATATGTATATGTATTTGTATATACATATATAACTCCATGTAATATATTTGGGTTGGGTATAGCTGGCATTTTTAATTGCATTTCAAATATTCCATCAATTTTGATGAGTGTGATCCCAGGGCCCATATAATGTGTGTCCATCCAAACATTGTTTAAAATCTTGGACAATCAATTTATTGGTGATCCAAGAACAAGAGTAAAAATCATGTGGCTATTCGAGCAATAAACAATAATGTGCATAGTTTTTTGGCAAACTGTTGTGTAGCTTGACGTTATCCACATGGTCAATCCCAAGTCAAGAAACCCCTAGTATTTGACTAACTACAAATATTCACTGCTAAAATTTCCATTACAATCTATGGGGTTCAAACTTTTCACCTAGGACTTGTTTTTTTCCTTAATCACATTTGGGAGACTCCACTAGAGCTAAAGTTGGCTAATTTTACGTGGTGTTTAATTTATCAAGGGCTATTATTGGGTGAGTTATTACTATTGACACCATTGATTGCACCCTTGAAAGAAGGCTCAACTTCTCTCTTCCATGTGGCACAATGGAGATTCCCCTCTTGCTGTGGGCTTGGCAAAACTTTGGGAAGAATCTCTAGATAAGGGCTATCTCCCTTTGATGCATCTTTGAGGTCTTTCACTACTACTGCTAACAATGGGGGGGTGAAAAGGGAGAGGGATATAACTAGAACAAAAACTATCTAAATGGTGATGCACCAAATGATTTTTTTTTATTTACTTAGCTATATTAACACTTTAGAGCAGAAGAGGGCAAACAGACACTTTATTTGTTGAAAATACTAGACTATAGGAAGCTTTAACAGGGGCTTAATGAAGACACATAGAAAATGAACTTACCATAGGTGCTACAGAACACAATGTCTAATAACTCCTATTCTATTTATGCACTCTAGATGAAGCACTTCCTGTTAACCTGTAGAAATGATCTTGACTATACTAGGTATGTTGGTGTCAATATATGAAAGCATCAAGCTAAAATGACTAAACATAGAGTTGATACACATACATACTCAAAAGTATAACTAGTCAGATAGAGGTAAAACACATTATTATTGATTCAAAGGTAAAATTTGGCAGGGCTTCACCTTAAAAAATGAGAGATATCTTTCTCAACTGAGAGGTTACAATATATATAGCATGAAGAAGAAGACTTTGGCACCTTCTAGAACAAGTGGCCCATGCTACGTTGAATGCCTAAGAAGGAGGAAGTCTACTGAAAGAACCATGTTATGGTTGTCACCAGTCTTAACTTTGGTGCTTAACCCGTATTAAATGTCACTACAAGAGCATGGGTTGCTTTGTCTATTTTAATGACAAGGCCACTTCTCAGTGAAGTTAACGTGACTATCTACTCATTAATGTAAAATGAAGAAAAGACAAGCCATTCTATTGAATGCCCACACTCACCTTAGTGGCCACTTGGTAGAGACTATTTCATCCACTACAATAACTTCTTATGCTAACGCTTTTTATGCCACCTAGGTTGTTATATTCATTCTGCGCTTGGCTTTTGTATTTTCTTGGCTCTTTGGCCCTCGAGGCTATCTTTTGTCTCCTCCTGGCTCTTTGGGCTCCTTGCTCAACCAATGCATCCCATCAAAATTGATGTCTATAGGCATGTCACTATTTGAAAACCAATGGCTATTTTGCTACCTTGAATTTGATGTTCACGTGCCCATCACTGAATGTTTGAAATCCAACAACTAGTTCACTATGTTAAGTTTGACATGCTCGGGCCCATCATCCCTTTGGTTATTCCTTCGGCCCTTTGCAATGAACCTTCTTAAAGGGAAAGTGTCCCTTTGAAAAAATGAAAAAGGTCCCTTTGTGGTTGTTGAGAGCCCTCTGCAAGGGCACTTGTCTTTCGGGCTCATTTGGGTTTCCCTTGTCTTCTTAATTCCTTCAGACAAAATGTCTGAAGGAATTCCTTTAGACATTTTGTTTGAAGGAAATCTTCCCTTCAAAGTCTCAGCCATTTCTTTTAGTTTTTCCTTTGATAAATTCTTTCGGACAAAAGTCTGAAGGAATTCCTTTGGGCATTTATCTAAAGGAATTTGCCTTAGTTTCTTTCTTTGTGAATTTCTTCAAACAAAATGTTCGAAGGAATTCCTTCAGGCATTTTGTCTGAAGGAATTCACCCTTTGGTTCTTTGGATTTCCTTTGGACAAAAGTCTATAGGAATCCCTTGTCTTTTCTTTGGATTTTCTTCAAAGGAAAACTTATCTTTCAGCCTTCTACCTTGTAATTTTCTAAAGATGCTCTTTGCCCTTCACAAGGGCACTTTGGGTTCGAAGTTACCCTTTAGACCTTGCTAAATGGTCCAATTTGCAACCTTCCTGCCCTCCACGAGGACACCTAAATTTCAGAGCTTTATAAAGGACTTGCATTCTTTGGATTGGCCCATTCCTTTGCCAAAAAGCTTGTCCAAGGCAATTACTCAAAGTAAAATAAGTTCCATATTAAATCAAAAACCCATAAGCCTTAGATATCTCAACTCTTTATAAGAATATGACTTATAGAAAATGGAAATGGAGCATTTGTAGTAAGGTGGATACATTCAAGACTAACGGCTCAGAATAGCAGGGAAAGAAGGAGACTGGTTTTTGGTCTATAGGACCAAAATGGTCAACAAATTTGGTGATTCTTAGGGGAAGCATGCCTGTTATGCTTAGGAAGACTAGTAGCCTACAAGTCCATTGGGCACAGATTCAGAATATAGCCTAATTTTTTTGACAATAACCTTGAGAGACTGAAGAATCAACATGAAGCTTTTACCCCCAAACGGTAAACAAAACACACACACAAGGCTAAAAAACTATGAACATGCACAAAAACACTTAGGGGAAGCAAGAAGAAACAAGAAAAAATTTTACATGATGAGAGAAGGCTTTGTGATAATGCTTGAGATATATCCCATTAACTGGAATATGCATTTCATCACCATCCAACTTGGAGAGTTGGAATGCATTATGTTGTTTGCACTGAGTGATGACATACGGACCACTCCATAGGGCATTGAACTTAGTGTGTTTTCCAAGCTTAGCTTAGTCCTCATCCCATTTTAAGACAATGTCACCTTCTGAAAAGCCTTTTGATGAGGATTTCTTATCAAAAAAAATCTTCATTTGATGTTGATGACTGGTCATAGAAACCATGGCTTGGTCTCTTGTCTCCTAGAGCTCCATCAATTCACAAAGCTTGACCTCCATGTTGTTGTTTTCTTCCAATTACAGCTGGTGAGCAAGATCTAAGGTTGGTAATTCAAGAAAAATAGGGATTCTAGCTTCCCTTCCATACATAAGTGTGTATGGTGAATTGCCAAATGCCCTCTTTGGAGTGGTCCTGTTTGCCCACAGGGCTATTTTCAGCTTGGCGTGCCAAGTTCTCTAATTTTTCTCCATTATCCTTTTGATAATTCTAATCAGATTCTTAATGGTGGACTCATCCAGCCCATTTCCTTGTGATTAGTAGCTGGAATAAGTGTTAAGGTAGATGTCGTATCCCAATGCCCATTCGCTTGTTTTGGTTTCCAAGAAAGCTAATGCATTATCTAAGATGATGGTAGCTGGGACTCCAAACCTTATCACCAGGCCTTCGTAGAAGTCTAGGACTACACTCTCATTGACCTCCTTCAAAGTAACAGCTTCTACCCATCTCATGAAGTAGTTTATAAAAGTCAAGACCCATTTGTGGCAAGCATTGGAAGGAGGGATGATCATCCCTATGAAGTCAAGGCCCCATTGCATGAATGGCTATTCTACCTGGATAGGCTGTAGAATCATTACAGCCAACCATTACTTTCCATCAAAGAGGGCACACTTATGGCACTTTCATACCCAGGCATGGGTGTCTCTGAATAAAGTGGACTAGAAGTAACTAGCTCTCATAATCCTTGCAACTATAGACTTAGGAGCAAAGTGACCACCAATTGGCCCGTTGTGCAACTCGAATATCACCCTGTTAATCTGACCTGCGTCTATGCACCTCAAGAGTACTCCTAAAATATCCCTTCTTAAAATCACCCCATCAACTAAGACATAAGGGAGGGATTGGAGTTTGAAATGCCTCCTTTTAATCCTATCAAGGCCCTGTGGGCACTCACCAATGAGAAAGAAATTGTCATGTTTGATGCCCAGTCCTTCATGACTATTGGTTCTTCTACTGTAGCTTCATCATGGAGTATCAAAATGTCCTCCTTCTACTACTTAAGGTCTATAGCAAGGTGTTCACATAGGCCTTTCCCCCTTACCAGCTTGGTGGTTTTGATATCCACATCGTATTCCATTACTTCAGTGATCCATCCTACTCTCTTTTCATTTAGATCACGACTAATCAAGATGTCTTTGATGCTAGCATGTGGCACCAGGAGATGAACCTTGTTGTTAGATAGCACATGTCTAAATTTTTTTAGGCTTCATGTGACCACAAGCACTTGCTTCCCAATGTATGTATACCTAATTTCAAAACCTTCCAGACCTTGGCTAAAGAATACAAGTGGTTATTCAAGGTTTTCATTATTTGCTTGGGTAAGCATAGTGGAGATTACTTCTTCATTTATAAAGGTGTAGAAGTTAAAATCCTTTGTGAAGTCAAGACTAATCAAGTTAGGACCCTGGGTGATAGCCTACTTGATCCCTTCAAAACTATCCTTCCTTTGCGTTATCCATGCAAACTTCTCATCTTTCTTCAACATGGAGGTCAGTGGCTTGATGATTTTGAAAAAAATTGGGATAAATATCTTAATGAAATTTACTCTGCCAAAGAAGCTTTGTAGACCTTTCTTATGTTTAGGAAAGGACAGTGCTAGGATGGCACAGACTCTTTTTGGATCAATGGTCAAATCCCCTTTCAAAACAACATGGCTAAGGAGTTTGCCTTCATGGACAGTGAACACACATTTCTTTGGGTTGAGAGAGATACCAAACTCTCTACACCTCTCAAAGATTTGCCTAAGGTATTTCAAATGTTGGCTTGCCTACTTAGAAAACATTGTCACATCATCAAGATAGACAAGTACAATATTATTTATTAGGCCCTAGAAAGCCATGTCCATGGCTTGTTGAAAAGTGGCTCCAGCATTGGACAGTCTAAATGGAATTTTTTGGTAAGAAAACATCCCCCATTTGGTGGTGAAGGCTACCTTGTACTGATCATAGTCTTGCACTAAAATCTAATTGTACCCTAAATACCCATCCAAGAGGGAGAAACATTCACTGCCTGTCACCATTTGGAAGATCTGCTCCATACTTAGGAGAGGCTAGTGATCTTTCAATGAGACTCTATTGAGGTCTCTAAAATCCACACATAGTCTGATCTCCCCATTCCTTTTCCTAACAGGGACTAGTTTGGCCAGCCAAGAAGAGTGTTTGATAGCAAATATGATCCTAGACACAATCAGCTTGGTGAGTTCCTTTTGCTTGAGAGGCTCAATTTTTGGATTGACAGGCCTTTACTTTTGTTTGATGGGCTTGGCACCTTCTTCTAGCTCAATGGTGTGTTGGGCCAAGCTTGGGTCAAAACCCTTCAAGTCGATGTATTCCCAAGCAAAAACATTGGTGAACTCTTGACATAACAAAATTAAGGAAAGTCTTTCATCCTTCGTACATACCTTCCCAAGTGCAAGTAGCTTGTTCTTGTTGAGTTGTGGAGCTAAAAGCTTCACCAATGAGCAGATTGCAGGTTGCTGGAGTTACACAGTCACCGACATTGGTTAGGAGCGATCGACGTCGATCAGGGATAGACTTAGAGCTGCTGGCGTCGGTTATAGATCGATCGACATCGGTCATGTGTAGATAGGTAGGGATCGACGTCGGTCACCTGTGCGTCCAGAACGACTATTTTTGTGGATAGAACATATTGTTTGCATGATAGGATTAAGTGTTAGTCTTAAGTCTGCATCTCTATCTTTAGTAGAACTGTTATGAGCCCTTGATTAGGAGGTGCATCTAATGGTTGTGAATGCATGATCATGTTTCCTAATATTATATATAGTATTAGATCTTCATAGCTTATTGTGGAAGTAGAGGACAATTAATTGTAATTGTAGAAGCAGTACAAGATTTTGTATATGCGTATCATTCCAGGTTGTTGGAATTGATTGTAATTGAGAGAGAGAACTCTTGAGGGAAAGAGATCTAAAAGAGATCTGTACATTTGAGAGAGGTGTGGAAGAAAATAAGTTTCTTCAATTGTAATTCCTTCTAGAAGAGTTTAATACAAGTTTTCAGGGTGGTTTCTCGTATCTCTTATTCTTTGTTATTTCTGATTCTAGTTACTTATCATTCTGATTTAATTCCGTGTTTAATTGCTTTCACATAGTAATAAACATTGTTGGTTGATCTCCAACAAGTGGTATCAGAGCTCAGGTTCACTAACAGGTGGTTCAGATCTGTTTAGTGTGTATTGATTACAGGTTACTCAGAGGTGTTTCTATTTGAGTAGGAGAAGCAATGGCAGAAGAAAATAAACTGAGAATGGAGAAGTTTAATGGCAAGAATTATCAATTATAGAGAATGCACATAGAAGATTATCTGTATCAGAAAGATCTATATTTACCGTTAGGTGGGGCTGCAAAGAAGCCCAAAGACATGGATGATGAAGAATGGGAACTTCTTGATAGAAAGGCTCTTGGATCTATAAGATTGAGTCTGACATCTATTGTGATATCTAATTTATCATAGGCAAAGTCTACGGTAGAGTTAATGACTAATTTAGCAAATTTATATGAAAAACCCTCAGCTTCAAATAAGGTATATCTTATGAAGCAGTTATTTAATTTGCAAATGCAGGAAGGTGGATCTGTATCTAATCATCTAAATGATTTCCATGGAATTGTAAATCAATTAAATTCAGTCAAAATAGTGTTTGATGATGAAATTAAAGCTCTATTAATCTTATGTTCTTTACCTGAATGCTGGCATAGCTTGGTAATGGCAGTTAGTAATAATGCATCTGCTTCAAATATTTTAAAAGTAGATGATGTTGTTAGTGTAATCTTGAATGAAGAAATTCGCAAGAAAAGCATAGATAAAACATCAGGGAACGCTTTAAGTTTTGAAAGCAATGGAAGACAAAAAGAGAAGAGCAAGCATAGGAGATCAAGGTCTAAGTCAACGATGAGAGGTAGATCCAAATCCAGAAATGGCAGGAAGCCAACCTGTTGGAATTGTGGAAAGATAGGGCATGTAAGCAAAGATTGCTGGTCAAAACCTAAAGAAGATAATCAGCATGAAGGAAAAGAAGAAGCAAAAGTTACAAGTATTGTTGCACAAGATGCTCTTATATTCTCTTTGCATAATAATATAGAATCTTGGGTCTTAGATTCTGGTGCCTCTTTCCATGCTACCCCTAATAGAGAATATTTCAGTGACTATGTCCATGGAGATTTTGGAATAGTTTATTTAGGGGATGATGAACCTTGTAAAATAGTTGGCAAAGGAAAAGTGCAGCTAAAAATGCAGAATGGCAACACATGGGTGTTGAGAGATGTCATGCATGTTCCCATCCTGAAGAGGAATTTGATTTTTGCAGGAAAGTTAGGGGATGAGGGTTGTACAGTAACTCTCACAGCTGAATCTTGGAAGGTTTCCAAGGGTGCACTTGTATTATCTAGAGGTAAGAGAGTAGGTACTCTCTATTTATGTAATTGTATTAATAATAATTCTCCTTCTGTATTATCTACTTCAGATGTAGATGCAAAGTTATGGCACCAGAGGCTTGGCCACATGAGTGAGAAGGGAATGACAATTCTTAAGTCAAAAGGTAAGCTTTCAGATTTGAAAAGCATAGATCTAAAATTTTGTGAGCACTGTATTTTTGGGAAACAGAAGAGAGTGAGTTTTCTCAAGACTGGGTCAACAAAGAAGAAGCGCAAGTTGGAGCTTGTTCACACAGATGTGTGGGGACCAGCTCAAGTTGCTTCTATTGGAGGATCACAGTACTATGTTTCCTTCATTGATGATGCTACAAGAAAGGTATGGGTCTATTGCATAAGGAAGAAATCTGAAGTTTTTGACACTTTTAAGATTTTGAAAGCTTTGGTTGAGAATGAAACAGGTAGGAGATTGAAGTGCCTTAGATCTGACAATGGTGGTGAGTTTTGTAGCTATGAGTTTAATCGGTATTGTTACTTGAATGGAATATGCAGGCAAAGGACAGTTCCAAGGACACCTCAGTAAAATGGAGTTGCTGAAAGGATGAACAGAACAATATTGGAGCATGCACGGTGTATGAGGTTGCATGCTGGTTTGCCCTTACAGTTTTGGGCAGAAGCTGTAGATACTGCAGTTTACCTGATTAACAGAGGACCCTCTATAGTGCTAGATGGTGGAATTCCAGAAGAGGCGTGGATAGGTAAAAAGATAGATCTCTCATTTCTCAAAGTTTTTGGTTGTGAAGCCTTTGTGCACGTTGATAAGGAAAATAGAAAGAAGTTGGATGCTAAGTCTATGAGGTGCACATTTATAGGCTATGGCTCTGATGATTTTGGATTCAAGTTTTGGAATCTAGGAAATAACAAGATCATTAAGAGCCGTGATGTTGTTTTCAATGAAAAAGTGATGTATAGTGATTAGCTCAAGAAGTTGAATCAATCTGAGTAGAGCAATGGAGAATTGGATGAGGTGACGGTCCAAAATAAGCTCGCAGGCAGAATTAATCACAGACAAAAAAACACAGAGACCGATGTCGGTCAGGCAAGAATCGACGTCGGCAATATAGGAACTGATGTCGGTCAGACAGTGACCGACATCAGTCAGGCAGGAACCGACGTCGATCAGGCAGAACCGATGTCGGTCAGTTACAGGCCTGGAGGTGATGAAGGTCGGTCACTGTCAGAGAATTTGGGTAGACAGTGTGTTGTGAATGAGTCTCAGACACCCATCAGGAGGTCAAAAAGGGTAAGTAAACCTCCAATTTGATATTCCCCTTCATTATCTATTTATTGCTAACTGATGGTGGAGAACCAGAGAGTTTTGATGAAGCAATACAGGTGGAATCCAAGAATCAGTGGGAGCTAGGCATGAATGAGGAGATTGATTCCTTGAAAGAGAACTAAACGTGGGATTTGGTTGAATTGATAGCTGGTAAGAAGACACTGAAGAACAGATGGATCTACAGATTGAAGAAATGTGAGAATGGAAAGATGAGATATAAGGCCAGATTGGTAGTGAAAGAATTTGCACAAAAACCAGGTATTGACTTTGGTGAGATTTCTTCTTCTATTGTTAAAATGACTTCTATACGGACTGTATTGTCTTTAGTTGCTATTGAGGATTTGCATCTTGAGCAGCTTGATGTTAAGACAGTGTTTTTTCATGGAGATTTGGATGAAAAAATATATATGGATCAGCCGGAAGGTTATGAGGTCAAAGGTAAGGAGAAGCTGGTGTGCAGATTGAAGAAAAGCTTGTATGGCCTCAAGCAAGCTCCTAGACAATGGTATTTAAGATTTGACAGGTTTATGACTGAGCATGGCTACAGTAGATGTCAATCTGACCATTGTGTGTATTTTAAGAGATTGGATAATGGTAGATATATTATTTTGTTATTGTATGTAGATGATATACTGGTTGCAGGATCACACATGTAGGATATCTTTGAGCTTAAGGTGAAATTAGCTCACACATTTGCCATGAAGGATTTGGGAGCAGCAAAGAAAATCTTTGGCATGAGTATTAAGAGAGACAAGAAAAATCACAGGTTGATTTTGTCTCATGAGGATTATGTGAACAAGGTGTTGAAACGGTTCAATATGCAAGATGCAAAACTGGTAAGCACACCTATGGCTGGACACTTCAATTTGAGTAAAGAACAGTGTCCTAATTCACATGATGAGGTAGAGTACATGAGGAAATTTCCATATGCTTCCACAGTTGGGAGCTTAATGTATGTAATGGTATGTACTAGACCGGATATTGCCCAAGCAGTGGGAGTTGTTAGCAAGTATATAGCCAATCCAGGGAAGGAGCACTGGAAAGCAGTCCAGTGGATTCTCAGATATCTGAGAGGGACCAATAGTAAGAATTTGTGCTATGGTGGGTCTAACACTTCTCTACATGGATATGTAGATTCAGATATGGCAGGTGACTTGGATGGTAGAAGAAGCACCACAGGATATGTTTTCCTTGTTGGTGGAATGGCAGTTAGCTGGATTTCAAAGTTGCAGAAGGTTGTTGCCTTGTCAACTACAGAAGCAGAATATATTGCAGTCACAGAGGCTAGCAAAGAGATGATATGGATGACACGGTTCATGGAAGAGCTAGGAAAGGAGCAAGAGAGTTGCAGAGTATACAGTGATAGTCAGAGTGCAATTCATTTGGCTAAGAATTCAACCTTTCATTCAAGAACGAAGCATATACAGCTTAGGTACCACTTCATTAGTTAGGTATTGGAGGATGGTGAGTTGAAGCTGGAGAAGATCCATACAGATAAGAACCCTGCTGATATGTTAACCAAGCCGATTACAAAGGAGAATTTGAATCTTCATTCAACTTTTGTTGGTCTTCAAAATTGAGTTTGAAGATGGACGAGCTAGAAGATGTTGTTGTATAGGTATTGGTGCAGCTGTTTATCTCCAAGTGGAAGATTGTTGAGTTGTGGAGCTAAAAGCTTCACCAAATGAGCAGATTGTAGGTTGCTGGAGTTACACAATCACCGGCGTCAGTCAGGAGTGACTGATGTCAGTCAATGATAGACTTGGAGCTGTCGGCATCGGTTATAGATCGGTCGACATTGGTCATGTGTAGACAGGCAGGGACCGATGTTAGTCACCTATGCGTCCAGAAAGACTATTTTCGTGGACAGAACAGATTGTTCGCATGATAGGATTAAGTGTTAGTATTAAGTTCGCATCTCTATCTTTAGTAGAATTGTTATGAGCCCTTGATTAGGAGGTGCATCTAATGGTTGTGAATGCATGCTCATGTTTCCTAATATTATATATAGTATTAGATCTTCATAGCTTTTTGTAGAAGTAGAGGACAATTAATTGTAATTGTAGAAGCAATACAAGATTTTGTATATGCGTATCATTCCAGGTTGTTGGAATTGATTGTAATTGAGAGAGAGAACTCTTGAGGGAAAGAGATATGTACATCTGAGAGAGGTGTGGAAGAAAAGAAGTTTCTTCAATTGTAATTCCTTCTAGAAGAGTTTAATATAATTTTTCAGGGTGGTTTTTTGTATCTCTTATTCTTTGTTATTTCTGATTCTAGTTACTTATCATTCTGATTTAATTCCGTGTTTAATTGCTTTCACATAGTAATCAACATTGTTGGTTGATCCCCAATAGTTCTTAAATATTTCAAATATTTTGTAGTTTTCTCTCTTGGTTGTGATGCTATATTTTTCATTTTTTAGTTAGTCATCCTCATTGAAAATGCTCTCAAGAGTGACTAAGCCTTTGGGAAGTTTGTTGTTCTTTAGCTAAACAATCTAGCTGCCATACTATTGTTGTAGCTTGGCTTGATTTCTAGAGGCAAACTAAACCTCCTCTTGCAAGAAGAGTGTTATCTACCAATCATTATCAAACACTTGCCAATTGGTGATGTTTTTAGGCATGGACAGTCTGATTACCACTTTTAAATGGTGCAGACTGTTGTCTCAACCTATCTCTTTAGGGATGTCAAACTGGGCACCAACATTTACTAGTCTGTCCGCTTTCTTATTCTGCTCTCTTGGAATGGAAATAACATTAAAAGTAAGGAAACTCTCCACTAAGTCCCACACCCTATGCTTCTAACACTTAAGCAAGGAATTCTTGGTCAAATTTTTGCCCCTCACCTAATTTACGATCAACTTGTTGTCCCCAAAACCCTGCATTTCTTTAATTCCTCTTTTCGTTGCCCACTCCAAACCATGAATGAGAGACTCATATTCTACAACATTTCAAGTGCAAGAAAATTGGAACTTGAAAGTCAAGAATTATTTCTCCTTTGAGTGGGAAATTAACACTACTCTACCACCAGCTCCCAATTTGCTTCTTGAGCTATCAAAAAAAAGTTGGCATAGACTTGAGCTCTCTTGGTTTGCTTTCATCAAATTTGGCACAAGGGTACCTTCTTTATGCATGTAATAAATTCTAAGACCTGCCTCTTCTATGAACTTGTATGGGTCATGTTCGAAGTTGTCACTTCCCCATTCGTTTAAGAGCAGATCAACAACTCCTTCAAGGGCAAAGGTCAGAAATTGGTCCATTTGGAATTCTTCTTCATCAATAATGGCTTAGCTGACATTCACTACCTTGAGTGAGTACGACTCTAGATGATCTCTATGGATTGGATCCGACTCAATCTTAACCTTAGTCCCATATTTGGTTCTAAAAACCATGTAAGACTAGTTTGTTTGTAGGTACCCACCTATTTTGGATGTAAAATCTTTGGGCAAGCAAATAGCAAAGTAGGGAAGGACATCCACCACTACCACATCATGGGGAATCGAGAAAGTTGGACAGGAATACAACATTAGATTCAAGCCTTGTAATACTCCTAGTGTCTTAACTGGTGATCCATCTAGCTACATGACTCCCTTAGTCATCTCCTCGTATTTGAGTCCCAACTTATTTGCTAAGCATTTGGGCATTACTGAGGTGCTTGCCCCACTATCAATAATGCAATTATGTACCAAGAAATCTCCTATGAATAAGGATAGATATAAAGGAGTAACCTTTTCATCCTTCTTTGCTTGGCCTACTATGGAAGGGTGCCCATTCATGATCAATATGTTATCAGCTTTTGTTGGGACAGCTGGTTCATTTAGCTTGTGCAATTCCTTCTGGAGTATGTCCTTTTGTCCTAGCATTGCTAATGAATCCCACAAAGAGATATTAATATGTAGCTTCTTCATCTAGTCTACCATGTTGATATGAGGTTTGTTTCCTTTTAAGTTTTCTTTGGGGGCACTTGCACCCTGAGGCGCAGACCGAGGAGCTAAGGGCACAATTGGCAGCCTATAATTTGGGAATTTTTGGTTCATATGTGATGAAAAAGGAGATACAAATGTTTGGGCAGTTGCCTAAGCTTCCTCCATAGCTTTCCTTTTGGACCTTGTGTTGGCTGCAACATAATCACCTTGGTTTTTCATATTCCCCACATAGCTGACTGCACAAAATTCACTTTCCATGTGATTCATGAGAGTGGAATCAGACTGAGCCTACTTGTTGTCCATGCCAAGTTGTATTGATGCCTCAAATCTTGGGAATTGGGTAGCTTCTTGATTGTCTTGTGTGTTCATATATTGACTCGGCATCTCATTTGTATAAGTAGCCTATTCTTGGCCATATCCCAGGGGTGAGCAATTAGGTTGTTCCTGTACCAGATTATTTTGAGCGGACAAAGAGATTTGGATGATGAAAGAGCACCTGGATTATACCCTTGATATGGTCTGGCTTGTGCAAACTAACCCTATCCTTGATTATAATTCTAAAAAGGGGGTCTATTTACTTGTCTGAACTACTGATATCCCTGATTTGGTCGATAGTTTTGAGTTTGTTGCCTTTTGAGAGCCAATAGTTCATTAGTCACGCTTTGTAACAAGCTCTTAACTTCATGAAAGTCATTGGGCGAGGTAGAAGACAGCTTTTATACACCATGTAAAAGAGCTAAGGTGGGTGTAGTGGTCTGAATTGAAGGTGGAAATTCAGGAAAGAGCAGCATATGAGGTCTAGGGGCTATCTTTCCTGCTTGCACCAGGCAATTTTTAACGGCTATGGCTATTTCGTAGGCAGCTAGCAACACTTGTCCTCCCATGGACTGTATCATGACAGTAATGTCATTGTTCAAATCTTTCAAGTAATAAAGGAAAACATAGCTTGGGGTCAGCCTTACCAAAATGGGGATTATATCTCAGGTCTTTTGAAACCTGGTATTGAAATCCTACATGAATTCATGTAGAACTCTTTTCATGGTGGTTAGCTACTCAGCAAGCGAGAGGTGGTCACTCTTCTCCTTGAATCTATTTTTCAAGAGAGTGCCTAATTCATTCCATGTGCTGACTGAATTCATAGGCAAAGTTCTATACCAATCCAAAACCTTACCCTTAAAAGACAATGCCAACAACCTAATGGCAATGCTCTCTTTAGTGACATTATGAATATTACAGAGGTTGGCAATATTTTTGATGTGCTCAATAGTGGTAATAGGCCCCTCTCCATTAAAGGTAGGAACACTCTTAAGGGTTATCCATGAAATTAGGTCATAATGCAGAAGGTTTAATGGGCTCTGACCATGAAAGGCTATGAAAGGTAAAGCCATGGTGATAAAAGGATTCTGTTGGGGTCTTCATGCGTAAGTATATTTTATAGCAGGTCTAGGAGAATGACTTGTTGTATAGGGATAAGTCCTTGCAAACCTCAGTCGCATTGCTGAGTTTAATGGGAGCTCAATGAATTTGAAAGGGACACCCTTTGCAGAAGATCTTGTGGTGACCTTAGGCATGGGATGTCAGACTGATATCTGACCAGAGACTGATGTTCTTGAAAATGGAGTCCTCCAATATTGGATAAGTGGTTAATTCTTGCTATAATAAAACCAACACCATTCTTGGAACTTTTTTGAGCATTAAATTTGGTCCCATTAGGTGTGCTAAAAATTGTTGACGCTGTGGATTGCACCCTTGAAAGAAGGCTTGGCTTCTCTCTTCCATGCGGCACAATGGAGACTCCCCTCTTATTGTGGGCTTGGCAAAACTTTGGGAAGAATCTCTAGATAAGGGCTAGCTCCCTTTGATGCATCTCTGAGGTCTTTCACTACTACTGCTAACAATGGGGGGGGGGTGAAAAGGGAGAAGAATATAACCAGAATAAAAACTATCTAAACAGTGATGCACTAAATGATTTTTTTGATCTAATTAGCGATATTAACACTTCAAACCAAAAGAGGGTGAATAGACACTTTATCTAATGAAAACACCAAACTAGAGGAAGCTTTAACAAGGGCTTAATGAAGACACACAAAAAATGAACTTACCACAAGCACTACAGAACACACTATCTAATAACTCCTCTTTTGTCTTTGCACTCCATATGAAGCACTTCCTATTAACCTACAGAAATGATCTTGACTATTCTAGGTATGTTGGTGTCAATCTATGAAAGCATCAAGATAAAATGACTGAACACAGAGTTGATACATAGACATACTCAAAAGTATAACCAGTCAAATAGAGGTAAAACACATTCTTACTGCTTCAAAGGTAAAATTTGGTAGGGCTTCGCCTTATAAAATGAGAGATATCTTTCTCAACTGAGAGGTTATAATATATATAGCATGAAGAAGAAGACTTTGGCGCCTTCCAGAACAAGTGGCCCATGCTATGTTGAATGCCTAGGAAGGAGGAAGTCCACTGAAAAAACTATGCTATGGTTATTGACAATCTTGACTTTGGTACTTAACCCATATTAAATTTCACTGCAAGAGTATGGGTCGCTTTATCTATTATAATGACAAGGTCGCTTCTCAGTGAAGTTCATGCGACTGTCTGCTCATTACTGTAAAATGAGGAAAAAATGGGCCATTCTATTGAATTCCCATGCTCCCCTTGGTGGCTACTTGGTAGAGACTGTTTCATC
This sequence comes from Torreya grandis, assembly GCA_037957365.1. Taxonomy (NCBI): domain Eukaryota; kingdom Viridiplantae; phylum Streptophyta; class Pinopsida; order Cupressales; family Taxaceae; genus Torreya; species Torreya grandis. The sequence continues at coordinate 5,734,751 of JARHVA010000252.1, read as the reverse complement.
CACTGCAATAACTTCTTGTGCTGATGCTTTCTATGCCACCTGGGTTGTTCTATTCATTCTACGCTTGGCCTTTGTATTTTCTTGGCTCTTTGGCCCTTGGGGCTATCTTTCATCTCCTCCTAGATCTTTGGGCTCCTTTCTTAACCGATGTATCCCATCAAAATTGACATCTGTGGGTATGTCACTATTTGAAAACCAATGTCTATTTTACTACCTTGAATTTGTTGTTTGCGCGTCTGTCATTGAATTTTTGAACTCCAACAGCTAGTTCATTATGTTAAGGTTGACGTACTCGGGCCCATCATCCCTTTGGTTATTCCTTTGGCCCTCTGCAAATGAACCTTCCCAAAGGGAAGGTTTCCCTTCGAAAAAATGAAAAAGGTCCTTTTTGGTCGTTGAGAGCCCTCTACAAGGGCACTTGTCTTTTCGGCTCATTCAAGTTTCCCTTGTCTTCTTAATTCCTTCAGACAAAATGTTTGAAGGAATTCCTTCGGACAAAAGTTTGAAGGAATTCCTTTGGGCATTTGTTCGAAGGAATTTGCCTTAGTTTCTTTCTTTGTGAATTTATTCGGACAAAATGTCTGAAGGAATTCCTTTGATCATTTTGTCCGAAGGAATTCACCCTTTGGTTCTTCCTTGGATTTCCTTCGGACAAAAGTTTGAAGGAATCCCTTGTCTTTTATTTGGATTTCCTCTGAAGGAAAACTTATCTTTCGGCCTTCTGCCTTGTAATTTTCTGAAAATGCTCTCTGCCCTTTGCAAGGGCACTTTGGGTCCAAAGTTGCCCTTCAGACCCTGCTGAATGGTCCAGTTTGCAACCTGCCTGCCCTCCACGAGGGCACATAACTTTTGGATCTTTATAAAGGACTTGCATTCTTTGGACTAGCCCATTCCTTTGCCAAAAGGCTTGTCTAAGGCAATTGCTCAAAGTGAAATAAGCTCCATATTGAACCGAAAACCTATAGGCCTTAGATCTCTCAACTCTTTATAAGAACAAGACTTATTGCAAAGGGAAATGGAGCATTTGTAGTAAGGTGGATACATTCAAGATTGACAGCTCAGAACAGCAGGGAAAGAAGGAGACCGGTTTTTGGTCTGCAGGACCAAAATGGTCAATAGTTACATCACATTGGTATTAATTATTGCAAGTGTCCAGCATGCAGTAGGCCATTGATATTGAAGCAATTTTTTAGACTTTTCCTTGTGTCCAAAGTGTTTAGAAGTAATTCATAATATTTTCTCTCCCTTCCATCCTAAGCCACATTTTATAAGATAACTCTATTTAGGGATTGTATATAGTGGCTAAATACATATACTTTATTTGAAATTTATTCAAAGTTACTATTCTTTCTCAGCTCTAAAACTCTAGAAATGTTGTATCTTTTAGCAAGGATCTTATATCTTAGCAATTTTCAATTAAGGAAAAGGTTAATGTGCTCACCTTTGTGTATCTCTATATCCAAGCTTAAGCGAAGAAAGTTTCTCTTGAGTTTAAACACTTGTAAGACCTTCTCAACCATTGGTGAGTGTGTTATACACCATGAGCAGAATCCCCCCTGATATCCCACCACAAGGTTATCCTACTTTGGTACCTAGGTGACGATGGAACCACTCTCATAACTGCTTTTCGTCCCCTCCTGCCACTTAGTGGGGTGGTTGAATTATACTCCCTTGTTGAAAACAGTTGTTAGATCTTCTCCAAGGACTTGTCTAGCCCATGAGGTGATGGGTGTTAGCATGTTGGCTCCTCCTCCCCCTGAATGGAGAGTTTTGGTTCCTCTTATTATTAACACACAAGATGGGTCAGATGGTTGGACGGCCCTTGATTCCATGATTGTGAAGCTCTTTATTTGGGATTTTATGTCTCTTTGAGCGATGATTTCTCTCCTCTTTCTGATGTTGTTGCACGTGCTTGAATTTTCTCAGAGAGTTTGTTTTCAATATTACGATTAACTTGCTTCAAATATTTTGAGACTCTTGCCATAAGAGTCGTGATATTAACCAACGGCCTTTTTATTATAAACTATCAATTGTATTTATCTTTATTGCATTTATTAATAGATACACAAATATCACCAATGAGATGTGAGTTGGTTAAAGTGGCTTGGAAGTCCTATCCAGGTTCAAATCTTAGGAAAGACATAGAGACTAGTTGTGGATATGGTATGTATTTGCAGGGCCATTAATGGTCGTTTGTTATTCTCGAGGCCAGTGGTGGTAATAGTTGGTATAAATCTAGTAATATTTGGTATACAAGAACTATTACATGGAGATTTGAGCCTTCGATCATATCCTAAAGTGGTTCATGCTCCATCAAAAATCATTACCCAACGAAAAAATATATATACATAAATAAATTTTTAATATTTAATTAATTTATTTATTTAAAAAAAAATTGATAATTACTTTTCATCAAAACTAAAATCGAATCTGAGACACAATAGAAAACCTAATTACCGAGAACCAAAATACCAACAAAAACTTCCTCCACCATCCCAAAAAAAATATAAAGTCAACTCTAAAAATAAAACAAAATTAACAATACATTAAAAAAATATATAAAAAAACAATACCAAAAACTTAAAAAAATAAAATAAAAAAACCCAATACTTGTTTTTTTTTAAAAATTGAATAAACTAAACAAAATTAATAATGTAATGATATAATAACGTTTTATGCACAACATTTAAATCGTCATATAATATATTTATTAAACACTACACACTACTAAGTCTATGTTTCCTTAATCAAAAGCAAGAAGGAATATTTCTTTTATAATTTTTTAGACTTTCTAAAATTAAAGTGCATCTTTTTCCTTTAAACGATTTTGTTTTAATAAAGAGAGTCAAAAATGTACGACGAGAAAATGTCTTTTGTTACGGCATGGTTTAAGGTCACTTACGTTTAAAAAAGCATAAATAATATCCATGGCAGAGTTTTCTTAACATTAATTATTGTATTAAAAAAAATTCAAACTTAGACTTCCTCGTTTATCATGGCAACATTCAAACTTGACACCTTATTTATTTTTGGTCATATTTTTAAATTTAAGTTAATTGTGGGATTAGAGGCCCCATACTTACACTGTTATTAGTCTTGTAATTATTGTTAGTGAAATGAAATTTTTTGGTTTGGTGAAACATTTTAATTTAGTTAAACGATTATAATTAATAAGTATTTTGTTTTTATTTGATAAGGTAAAAAAAGAATTTTGATCGGAATTTGTAATTTAATATAAAATCAAAAAATGATTATCAGAGCTAATGACAAATATTAACATAAATATAAATATTGATAAGATTTCAGTGACCAAAAACAAGAAACACAATCTTCAGTGAAAAACTACTGACACGCAATGCAATCTTCAATCAAAAACTACCAATACACAACACAACCTTCAACCAAAAACTACCGATACGCAACACAACCACTAACTTTCAACCAATTATCAACGAAAAAGTTAAAAAAATTGAACACTTTTAACACCTTGTAAGATTTAAATATAAGTAAATTAAAACACGCCACGCTTTTCAACCCTTTGAAAATGGAACTTCTTATTAAAAGTGCTTACACCTTTTTTTTACCAAACAAAATAAATTATGCCACGATTTTATTTGTTTTCATAAATATAAAGGTGAAAGGGTACATTTCTCACTTATTTCAAATTATTTATTTTAACATTTCCTTGATAACAAAAATGGAATCTTGATTAGGTATAATTTTAATTTAAATTAGATTATGAAAATAAGTTATGCCACAATTTTGTTTGTTTTCATAAATATAAAGGTGAAAGGGTACATTTCTCACTTTATTTCAAATTGTTTATTTTAACATTTTCTTGATAACAAAAATAGAATTTTGATTAAGTATAATTTAAATTTAAATTAGATTATGAAAATAAGTTATGCCACAATTTTGTTTGTTTTCACAAATATAAAGGTGAAGGTACATTTCTCACTTTATTTCAAATTGTTTATTTTAATTATTTCCTTAATAACAAAAATAGAATCTTGATTAGATATAAATTTGATTTAAATTAGATTATGTTAATAGTAGAATTATTTTTTATTAATTGATTTTAAATTATAATTAATATGTAATTTAATTTTGACTTTGTTATTTGGTTGTAATAATTTATTTATTTAATAAAATGAAGTTAGTTATAAAATTATTTTTATTTCATCTAGATAAAGTTTTAAAGAAGAAAGTGAGGGCTTACAGGAGTTAAAATTGACTAATTTTAAGAAATGTTTAATTGTTTTTTTTTTTAATTTAATTTTTTAAATCAATGATAATTATAAAATAATAATAACATATGTTAATCAGTAAAATAATTGTAATTAATAGTATAACTCTAGTATTATTATTATATAAATTTATTTGAACGATTTTCATATAATAATTGGGGAGGGTTAGTAATTATGAATTTCACAATGAAGGTTAACATATTATTAGTTTTATATATAATTGTTGATAATTAAAAATGATCGTTTGGTTTTTATTTTAAATTATTTTATAAATGTTGGGGTGTTTATCTTTGTATGGGTAGTTTTGTCTAAATCGGGTTATATTGGTTTTCTTATTGGATTCTAACTTTATGTTTTATTGTTTTTCAAAATAATGGAGTTTTATTCCTAATTAAATAAAAAGGTCTAAGTAGGGTAAATCAATAAATAATGTGCAATGATTAAGCCACTGATTTGTGTAAACAGATTGTATTTTTATACCTTTTCTAAAAATAGTAATAATAGAGAGAAAATCAAACTTAGTTAGAAACTGACTGAGACAGATGTTGCAGGGTCTGGAAATTTTTTTGCAGGCTTGTGAGACTGTCGCAAACAAGGTCCTGGAGTTCATTTCTGGAATGGATAAGAGCACTAAAAGTGGGACACCCTATTGTTCAGTGTTATAGTCCTTTTACAACATTGTTGTCTAGGTGACTGAGTTTTTTGGGTTCTATTCAATGGGTCTGTGTTACTCTATCAATGAAATATTGAAGCCTGAAAGTATGTGAAGCTTCATGTGTGTTTGTTTTAATCTTTAAATCCCTAGGAGCTCTTTGTGCTTGAACTTGAATGGCAACTTGGGAAAGAGAGAGAAGGGCTTAGCATGCAAAGGATACACTTGACACACTTCACACCCCATGTGTGGACACGTTACCTACATACCAATACTCTGAGGAGGGATCAAGCTAATATAGTTTGAAGTGCTTGGTGTAATTGTGTATAAAAATGCAATTAGATGCAAAACTAGGTGTACTTGGAATGACTATGGACTGGTGTAGATCTTTGAATAAGCTTGAAATACTGTTGGATGGTTGTATGCAGAGAATAGGAAAGAGTGCTCGAGTAGTCTTACTTGTATTCTTGCTTCTCTCTTGTAAATGAGTGCCAACCCTTCTAAATGGACTTTAAATGGCCTTTTATACGAGATTTAATGATCATAAGTTAAATGAATTTGCATTAGGCTGACATGAATTAGGATAAGGACTCGGAAAAATATGACCGTTTGAACCTATTTTTCACTTGGAAAATAGTGCTAAAAATAAGACACCCTAGGTTTCAACGCTCTTATCCAAGTTGGGTGTTGTTGTCCAAAGGGAATGAGACCTGAGGGATGGATCTGGGCCCAAAAGCACTACCTAGGTCTGTAAGGGTTAAGTTTGAAAGGCTGTGGATGACTGAGAATCAGTGAAAAAAAACCTAAAAGGGTTGTGCAAGCAAGTAAGAGGACCTATGGATTAGGTATCTTTAGCCATACTCAAGTAACCAAATTTTGCATTTTATATGACTACATCCCCCCCCCCTTTATTTTAGTGATGCAGTAAAGCAAAATACTATGATAAAGGAAAAAAATAGAAAGCGTACCTAAACTTACCTACAAAGGTGAAGCCCATGAAGCTTATGTGATGCTGAGTAATATTGGATAGTGCATAGAGATCACATTGTGCAAGTGTGAATCTATGAAATGAAATAAAGAGTATAACAATTCTTATTATGTGTGATATAAAACAAGAACATACAAAAGTTGAGTAAAAAAAAGGAAGAGAAAGGAATGAATACACCTCATCAGATGTGTGAACTAATACAAAATTTGTTGTGATCTTGAGTAAGGCTGAGTAATGGTGTATTATGTTATATGATATGGTACCAAAAGTTATATCATGAATAGATTTGAGTGCTCAATACTCTATAAAGTGGCTCAAGAATGCAAAGGCTAGCCCTTTGGCTCTATCATTTCCTACTAAGTGAAGTTAGATGATCATGTGTGTGATAATCAATGTCTAGACTATGTGCCCAATCCCTCTAAATAGGTGGCTCAAGAATACAAAGGTTGGCCCTTTGGCTCCATCTTTTCCCCATGAAGTGAAGCTATGAAGTGATACCGGTATAGAATAGATATCATATGAAATGGCTCATGGAGCCCATGGATGTTCTAAAAAACTGACAATGTGACATGGATAGTTGAATGTATGCTGGAAACTAGACCACTCATGGCCATTCTAAAAGATGGAGATTAGGCTTGTATGAAAGCCACTCTGAAACTGATGCACTAGGCTTATGTGAAATCCAACTTGGGAACTCGAGAAGTTAAACATGTATGAACGTTCAACTTGAAAAAGATGCCAACCACTTGCAAATGGAGTAAGACATGCAATTGCTAAGAATCCCTGGGCAATAAACTAAAATCAAAAATAAAAGAAGACTAATGTGTCGTGCACATTGCCCCCAATCACTGGTGTCTAGAACATGGATTCTAATCTAGAATTTATGTCAACTACCTAATCTAAAATTAGAAGTGAGAGGCATCATGTCACGCATGATACCCACTATATCTAGATTTCTTAAAAAAATTGTACTAAAACTACTGATTCTGACTGATCTAGATGTGCAAAAATTATAGTTGAGCTAAAATTTTTACCTATTACTGGAAAGGTTAGGTGTTTTGTCTAAAAAAGAGCACCAAAATGAGGACACCCTTGTGTTTGGCATTGTTGTCTATTTTTGGTGTTATTGTCTTGTGTTGAAACTAGTTGTTGATCTGGAATTGTCACTATTTTTCTATTCTACTCTAACTAGTTTGACCTCTAGATTTTGAATTGGGTGATTTGAATACTATTGTTTTGACTACTAGGAGCTTTGACCTCTATGACAAAACTCACATTTTTTGCCCCCTCTTTTGAGGGTAAGAATGATCGAACCTGTGATGACTTCCCTCAAAAGAAAAGAGTCTTGCAAGTGTGTTATACTTCATAGATACATGATATAACAATGATATTTGACAAGATATCTCTAGATATAGCAAAGTTTGTGTTGAGAGATTGTTAGATTAATAGGGGTATGCCTAGATATATATAATAATGTAAAAGCATATGCAATGTATTTAACTTGAACTAGAAATGTTAGATGTTAGTTGTCAAGGAGGGATGGAGCATGATGTCCATCATGGCATCTAAGAAAGCAAGGAAAATGCATGATATGGATCATGACATTGCAACAATCAAAAAAGAAATCAAGCAAACAAGCACATGGGGTAAGAAGCAAGAAGCATACAAGGGTGGCCAAGGGGCCAAGCAAACAAGGGACATGGGCACATGTCAGTCAAATTGAAAATCAAGCATACAAGGCATGTTCAAATGCCAAATACACATACCATTTGAAATAAGCAAATATTAGCATGAGGGCCACAAGTACATAGAATAGTACAAGCAAGGGACATTAGCAAATGTCCAAAGGTACACACACACAAATAGAAGTAAAGGACATCGGCAAATGTCCTAAGGCACACATAAGAAACAAATTTGGAACTAGGAATGCAATCCAACAAGCCATGCTAAGCAAGAAGAGGAAGCATGTAAATACTGGAAAATATAATCACATCTAACTAATCAAAGCAAGAATGGAAAGTATGCAAGACATGTTTTGTACAACACTAAGTATATGTTAAAAAAGATATACAAGTGTTAGATACTAGTAAAATGTCAATATAGTAATCTATGTAATCCAATAAGTAATGTAAAATAACATGATAACTTGAAGTGTGTAATGTAAGAATGACATAACCTGGATGGTGTAGTCATGTATAAGATGCCCCCAATGGGAAGATGTATGCCGATTTATGTCTCGAATATAGAAGTAAGATGCCCCCTCAATGGGTAGAATGAAGCAATCAAGGAACTATAAGTCACTTCACACACTCAAAGAAGATCAAGTGAAGCATGGTAATGTATATAATCGATAAACAATAGCACAAAATAGCAAATGTAAGTCTTAGCATAGTAGTAGCAATGTAAAGCATGGATGATGCATACAATCAAATTTTTTTTTGAGTTTTTGGATATATTTGAATGTTTTTAGATTTTGAAATGTTATATTATTTGTGTATTTTTGAAATAATCTATGTATAGGAAAAACTAAGAAGAAATGATACTAACCGATGAGTCTCAGATGAGACTCCCTATCATGGTGTCTTGTACCGAACAAAGGTATTGTGCGTGATCGTGAAGCATGATGGAAAGGCTAAGGCTATGATTCTGAAAGCTATGTGTATTGTAAATGTTCTTAAATATCTAAAGTAGAAAATGAATGTGGGGTCCCTCTGTAAATCTAAGAAGTGGATGTAGCTATAAGGATCTTAGGGACCCATTTGGAAGTAAGAGAAGCTCTTTGAACATGTGTTTTATGTGTAGATGCATGAGATATGAATGACACTACTCTGGGTGTGAAAGCTATAGCTAGAATCTATCTAGAGTCCCAAAGTGATGGAGGTTTATGAATCCTTTATACTGGTGATGGATGCCTGAACTATATCTAAATCTGTATTAGGGGAAGAATTGTAACTGGTGGGGAAACTAAAATTGGTGTAGAAGCTAGAACTAGTGATTGCAAAATAGATGAATCTGAAGTGGGGAGTGGTAACTCATATGGAACTCCTCCAGCTATAATAAATTGATTAGTTTGAATGAATTTCATGCATTTATGAATTGTAGATGGTATTAATCAAATTTTATGAATCTATGGACAACCAAGTAACATATTAAAAACTCCTGCACTGAGAACTATAATGAAATGTGTGGTCACATGTGTTAGACCAATCTATAAAGGAAATCTCACCTAATGAACTATGTATGTACCCACTAAATCTACTAAGAATTGTATCTATCAGGGTGATATCTTACTCTGAATAGCCCAAATGTTGTAATAATGTAATGGTGCACATGTGACACTAGAACCATTATCGATGAGAACACTATGAATGGGTTGATTATGAATATGTGCTCTGATAAAGAGTGCATTATAATCTAAATTATCCTCCATAATATCTTGATCTGAGAAAGATATCAAAGGTCTAGCTGGAACTCTGGACTCATACACACCAATCATACCACTCAAAGGATGTGACTCAACTGAAGGTGCCTAGTATGTAACTGATGGTGGATGTGTATAATATGCATGATGAACCCTTGATGTGTCCCCTGTGTCCTATTTTGAATGTTGTAGAAATAGATCTGAGAATATTTCAAAGCTTTATACTGTGTTGGTTTTGCTTGTGGAGGCTCAACTGAAGTGCCAAGATCAAGTAGGTTATCATCTATCAAGTCATGTATATTATGTCTTAAACTGATGCATCTATTTGTAATTTTTCTTAGTGACCTATGGTAATCACAAAATGATTACTGATCATATCCCTTAGGAAGAGGTTTGGTTGGAACAACTCCTTGAATAGGAGGGAGAGATATGATATTACAATCTAAAAGCTATTGTAAAACCCTAGTTGGAGGAATTGGAAGATGCTAGAAAGTATGCCGAAGGGGGATGATAAAACTATACGTTAAGGAGGCTCTAAAGTTGCATTTACTATAGGTTGGTTTTGCCCTAAACTTGACCTTATATGGGACTTTACTTTTACTCTTATTAGTTATGTTTGGAATGCTTGTATGCTTGAGTTTGCCCATTGAAATGAGTTTCACTTCTCTTTCCTTTAGTGTATGACATAATTTAGTGAAGGAAGAGAATCACTTGAACATAATTGATTCATGAAGTGATGGTAGAAGAATCTATTTAAATAGGTCCTGTAACTCCTAATATGCCATAAGACTAGTCATCTTATCCAATATGATCTTATACCAAAGAACATAGTTCATGAGATGCTCATTTGGTCATTATTTTTAATAATAAATTATAGCATATGAAACCTTATCAGCAATGTTAATGCTGAATGAAGTGTGTTAAGAACATATCAGCTAAAGGATTGAATGCATGAACTGACTGATTTGATAGACCATAGAACCATTATAAAGCATAATCCTTTAGGCTCCATGGAAATAGCTTAGTAAGTAGTCAGTCATTGGGTACATAGTCCAAGAATGTTACATGAAAATCTCTCAAGTGTGTCTCTGGATCACTGTTAGGATCCTACTCCACCAATAGGAGTATATATATGATTACCTTGTATAAGCAACTAAACACGAAATTATACCAGATTGAACAAGTAACTAGAATTCACACATAGCATAGAATATGAGAGACAATACACACACTTGTATTAATACTCGTACAGAAAGAAAATACAATAAAGAAGATGCCACTTCTTCTCCACACCTCTCAGAGGATTCCCACATCTCAAGTGTACAACTATTCTCAATCAAGAGTTCACTCTCCTACCAAAACGGTCCCAACACACAACTCAAACACAGAGTTGGTGTTCACCTCCAACTGGTCAGTAATAACCCTGCCAGTACACAAGTACTCAAAATACTTCAAGTAGATCTCCCATGAGCTTGCAACAACCTGCAATTCACACCGATCTAACTTACCATGTAGATCTTCTCCTTGATCTTGCAACAACCTGCAAATCAATGATCTTACACTTGGAAGGAACTTCCTTGCCTTCCTCTATTTGCACTAATTACAATACATGCCAATGGGTCTATAAATAGCTCCCATACTAAACAATAACTTAGACTTCTAATTTACAATAATTAGACACGTAGCTAAGACCAAAAATAGCCTTACATGCAAACACTCAGTTCAATGAACTAACTGTTCATGCAACGAACAGTTCTGGACCGCATAAGCGATCGACGTCGGTCCCTGTCTGCCTGGAGGTGATCGACGTTGGCTGACTCCTGCCGATGTCGGTTGCCTTTCAGTTCACACATGCCGATGTCGGTTGCCTTTTAGTTCACACCTGTCGATGTCAGTTGCCTTCTGCACTATACTCTGCCGACATTGGTCTCCCTGGAACTCAGCAACCTCCTCCATGTTTGCATTGGTTGAAGCTTTTAGCTCCATAACCTAACAATCTCCCACTTGGAGATAAATAGCTACAACTGTACCTGTACTTATACATCATCTAGTTTGTATCTTGGATATGTATCCATCTTCAAAATCACTCTTTGAAGACCAACCACGACAAAACCTGTGGTGCACCTCCTGTCATCCAAATCACCTACCACATCTGCATCTACAAACCATGTAGAAAATAACTTGACCCTGCATAGCATGTCGACCTGCTACTGGTCCATCTCAAATACCTAAGAATCCACTGAACTGCCCTCTAGTGCTTCTTTCTCAGATTGGCTCCAAACTTTTTGACAGCTCGCACTGCTTAGGAAAACTCAGGTCTAGTACATACCATGCACTTAACCTCATTATGTGAATCAGGACCCTGTTCTGTGAACTATCCAACCATCGGCGTGCTAACCGGTCTCACACAATCATTCAGAGACAAAATCAACCTGTGACCTTCCATTCCCCTAGAACACACTCATGCCAAAGAATCTTGCTGCTCCAAGATTCCTCATGACACACTTTTGAACTAACTTTACCTTTAGTTCAGTCACTCCCTATATATGTAACCCTGCAACAAGCACACAATACAATAACATGATAATTTAGCTAATATTATCCAACCTGGTAAAAAAAAACACAATGGTCAAACCTCCATTGTCCTGCAGCTTACTCAAGACCATACACCCTAGCCTTCTGTCTCATGTGTCCATTCCCACTCTTCTTTATCCTAAACATCCATTCGTCTCTCAGTGCTTTCTTCCAGCTAGCAACTCCACCAAAAACTCCCGTTTGGTTCTTCTCCAAGGAAATCACATTCCTCATCCATGCCTAGCTCCCATTGTTTCCTGGATCTACCTACTTTGCTTCTTTAACAACTTCTTGGTTCTTGACCATCAGTGAGTAACAAGTAGTGTAAAGAAGGGAAATGACGAATTTGAGGCTCACTTACCACTTCAGTCCTTCATATGGGCACTTGAGACTCCTTGACAGCTTGTTATCTGCCCAAAATTTGTCTCAGTGACTGATGCCGGTCACATCTCAGTCTGCATCAGATCGACGTCAGTTCCATGCAACTGCCTCCTTGACGATGTCGATTTCCCCTAGCTGACACTGATTGTTATCTGCCTTGACTCACTAATGTCGGTCTGCACATAGCCGACGTCGGTCCCTGTCTAGACGTCGACATCAATTTTCTAACCGATGTCGGTCTCTGTGTTTTGCTTGTGAGAAATGACTTTTTCCCATGAGCTCCTTTTAGAACAAAACCTTGTCCAAATCACACTTGCTCCGCTCAAAATTCCTCAGCCCCTTTGACTGATACCTGTCCGTCATCTTCTCCTTGAAAACCAAGGCTTTCTTGTTCTTGTCACTAACATCGGATTTCTCAAGAAACGTCACTTGCTTCTTCTGCATACATAAATCACGATCCATGCTTCTCAAAACTGAAAGCATACCCTTTGACTCAAGAACATGCATCTCCTTCTTATTCATGTGACCAAGCCTATTAAGCCATAGCTCTGAATCTATAGCTGAAGTAGATAAACCAGAAGGAGAATCAGTAATACAAGTAGATAGATAAAACGTACCTACTTTCTTACCTCTAGCTACAACAAGTGCACCCTTGGAAACTTTCCAAGAATCCATTGTGAGAGTTATTATGCAACCCTCATCACCCAAACTTCCAACAGAAATCAAACTCTGCTTCAGGACTGGGAAATGCATGACCTCCTTCAACACCCATGTGTTGCCCGTCTGCAATTTTAGCTCCACTTTCCCTTTGCCAACCGTTTGACAAGGCTTACCATCCCCTAAATAAATTTCTCCAAAGTCTCCCTAGACATACTCATGAAAAAATTCCCTATTTGGGGATGCATGAAAAGAGGCACCAAAATCTAAAATCCAAGATTCTACTTTATCCAAGGAACATACCAGAGCATCCTGTGCAACATATTCTGCAACATCTGCTTCTTCTTCATGTCCTTCATGATGATCTATAACCGACCTGCAATCCCTCTTTAAGTGCCCTTGCTTTCCACACTTCCAACAGGTTATTCTGCCATACTTGTATTTGGATCTCCTACCTATCTTTGACTTTGATCTCCCATGCTCCATCTTCTCTCTTTGCCTTCCCCTGCTTTCAACACTCAAAGCATTTCCTGATGATTCACCTGTGCTTTTCCTGCGTATCTCTTCATTCAAGATTACACTCACAATATCATCCACTTTTAAGATTTTAGAAGCAGACACTGTATTACTTACTGCCATTACCAAACTCTCCCATCTTTCAGGTAATGAGCACAAGATTAAGAGAGCTTTAATTTCATCGTCAAAAACAATATTGACTAAACTTAACTGGTTTACCAAACCATGGAAATCACTAAGATGACTATGTACAGATCCACCATCCAACATTTGCAAATTAAATAATTGCTTCATAAGAAATACCTTATTCGAAGTGGAGGGTTTTTCATATAAAGTTGCCAAAGATTCCATCAACTCTACCGTTGTCTTACACTGTGATAAGTTTGAAATCACAGATGATGCAAGACTCAATCTTATAGATCCCAGAGCCTTCCGATCAAGAACGTTCCATTCTTCATCTTTCATATATGTGGGCTTGCTTGCAACCCCACCCAATGGTAAGTACAAATCTTTCCTGATACATATAATATTCTATCTACATCCTCCATAATTGGTAGTTCTTGCCATTAAACTTCTCCATTCGTAGCCTACTTTCATCTGCCATTGCTATACTCCCACTCAAGTAGAAACCCCTGTGAGTAACTTGTAATCAACACACTAACCAGATCTCACACAACCTTTTAGTAAACCCAACCAAAAGCTCTGATACCACTTGTTAGGATCCTACTCCACCAATAGGATTATATATATGATTACCTTGTACAAGCAACTAAGCACGGAATTATACTAGATTGAACAAGTAACTAGAATTCACACATAACACAGAATATGAGAGACAATACACACACTTGTATTAATACTCGTACAAAAAGAAAATACAATAAAGAAGATGCCACTTCTTCTCCACACCTCTCAGAGGATTCCCACACCTCAAGTGTACAACTATTCTCAATCAAGAGTTCACTCTCCTACCAAAACGGTCCCAACACACAACTCAAACACAGAGTTGGTGTTCACCTCCAACTGGTCATTAATAACCCTGCCAATACACAAGTACTCAAAATACTTCAAGTAGATCTCCCATGAGCTTGCAACAACCTGCAATTCAAACTGATCTAACTTACCATGTAGATCTTCTCCTTGATCTTGCAACAACCTGCAAATCAATGATCTTACACTTGGAAGGAACTTCCTTGCCTTCCTCTATTTGCACTAATTACAATACATGCCAATGGGTCTACAAATAGCTCCCATACTAAACAATAACTTAGACTTCTAATTTACAATAATTAGACACGTAGCTAAGACCAAAAATAGCCTTTACATGCAAACACTCAGTTTAACGAACTAACTGTTTGTGCAACAAATAGTTCTGGGCCGCACAGGCGACCGACATTTGTCCCTGTCTGCCTGGAGGTGACCGACGTCGGCCGACTCCTACCGATGTCAGTTGCTTTTCAGTTCACACCTACCGATGTCGGTTGCCTTTTGCACTATACTCTGTCGACGCTGGTCTCCCCGAAACTCAACAACCTCCTCCATGTTTGCATTGGTTGAAGCTTTTAGCTCCACAACCTAACAATCACCTTTACCATCATAAAGAGTAAGATTGATTTAAACAAAACCTTGTGGCAAGGGTGTAGAAACAATATGGCATGCCAATGGTGTATGTAGAAGAGCAAAAGAATCTAAAGCTTGCGTAGGTCTAGTGGCACCTTGCTCAAGATGTTGCACCTTAGATTGAAGATATCTTATCTCTTACACAAGGGATGCCACATCATGAGATAGAGATGTACTAGCTGTAATTGGTGGCATAGAAGAAGGTTAGCCTGCTATAGGGGTTGTTGAGACATATTTGCCCCCGTAGTGTCATTTACAACTGGTGGATATGTGGTTTGAGAAGACTCAACTTGCTTAGCCTTTTTAATTTCCATGATATATTGAAATATATGAGTATGATCTCAGGGCTATTCCCCGAGTCTTTCTCTAAAACTTTGTAAAATCAAAGCTTTGTTGAATACAACTTCATTATCAACAATAGGTGGAAGTGGATCGGTAGTCTAATGTGGTGGATCATGAGCATTAGTGTGTACATCATCATTGTTATTTTCATACTACTCTTTTTCAAAATTATCCTCATTGAAATTGGTGTAATCTGGATATGTAGAATATATGACTGGAACCTAAGTTGGTTGTTTATCCATGGTATATGGCCGAATTATATGAATCTGGGTGAATTAAGTAAGATTTCCACTAAGTCTTGCATTTCATCTCAAAGGAAGAGATGCAAGGAACTTAGGTGGCATAAGGAAAATAAATTTGATAATATTAGAAAACATTACGCTGATATAATCTAAACAAGGAACTAGATATGCATAAAAAGGATACAGAACTCCCAAACATGTAAGGTGATACCTCAAGTAGCAAAATAGGAGTCAGTACATGCAACTAGGGATTTTTGAATAATTTTTTTTTAAAATACTATGAATTTTTTAAATTGAAAATGAAGTTCTGAGCTAGGTATGCAATATAAAATTTAGAAAATGGTTGGAAAATTAGTGGAAAATAACAGGGAGCTAGTTGATGCAACTAGGGTGTTTGAATGATATATTTTTTAAATTAGTATGATATTTTCAAATTTTGATATGAATGTATAGAAAATTTCTAGAATTTTAATTGAAAAATTTAGGAAAAATCAACAAATATTTCTAAAATTAGCAATATATTTTTTCTATTGTTTGGAATGTGTTTGTATGCAAAAAGGACCTAATATGTGTAAATTAGGGTTTTAACAAAATATATGATAATTTTGAAATAAATTTGTAGATTTATAATTTTTAAATATATAAAAAATTAGGAAAATATGGAAAAAAATTATAAATAATTTACCTTAGGGTTTATAAGGTTTTTGTGCAAAAATTTGAAGTAAGTTCGATTCACCAAATGTATTATTATTTTTTAGAATAATGGAATTTTATTCCTAATTAAATAAATAAGTCTGAGTAGGTTAAATAAATAAATAATGTGCACTAGTTATGTCACTAATTTGTGTGAATAGATTTTATTTTTACCTTTTCTAAAAATAGTATTAATAGAGAGAAAATCAAACTTAGCTGGAAACTGACTGAGATGGATGTTGTAGGGTCTGAAATTTTTTGTGTAGGCTTGGGAGACTATCAAAAATAGTATCCTAAAGTTCATTTTTGGATTGGACAAGAGCACCAAAAGTGGGAAACCTTATTTTTTGGTGTTATAGTCCTTTTCTAGTGTTGTCCAGGTGATCTAAGTTTTTTGGGTTCTACTCAGTGGGTCTATGTTACTCTATCAGTGAAATATTGAAGCCGAAAAGTCTATGAAGCTTGTTGTGCATCTATTTTAATTTTTAAATCCCTAGGAGCTCTTTGTGCTTGAACTTGAATGGTAACTTAAGAAACAGAGAGAAGGGGTTAGTGTGTAAAATATACACTAGATGCACTTCACACCCCATGTGTGGGCACACTACTTACATACCAATACTCCGAGGAGGGATCAAGCTAATGTAGTTTTTCCATTGAAGTGTTTGGTGCAATTATGTATAAAAATGTAACTAAATGTGAAAATAGGTGTACTTAGAATGATTAGGGACTTGTGTAAAGGTTTGAATAAGCTTGAAATACTATTAGATGGTTGTATACAAGGAATAGGGAAGAGTGCTCGAGTAGTCCATCTTGTATTCTTGCTTCTCTCTTATAAATGAGTGTCAACCCTTTGAAATGGAATTTGAATGGCATTTTATAGGGGATTTAATGATCATGGATTAAATGAATTCATATTAGGCTGGCATAAATTAGGATAAAGATTTGGTAAAATATGACTGTTTGGACCTAATTTGCACTTAGACAACAATGCTAGAAATAACATATCCTAGGTTTCAGCACTACTATCCAAGTTGGGTGTTGTTGTCCAGAGGGAATGAGACCTCAAGGGATAGATCTGAGCCTAAAATAACTACTTGGGTTTATAAGGGTTAAGTCTAAAAGGCTATATATGATTAGGAATCAATGAAATAAAAGCCTAAAAGGGTTGTGCAAGCAAGTGGGAGGACCTATGGATTAGGTGTCTTTAGCCATACTCAAGTAACTAAATTTCACATTTTATATGACTACACTTTCTAAATCCTCATCCCCTATCTTATTATGGGCTTATTTTATTATCTAAATCCCTTTTGATTCAAGTGCACCAATCTCCCCCTTTCCCCTTTTTAGATTTTATTAATTGGAAGTTGGCGTGCATGCCAATATTATTGAATTTGAATTCAAATTTACCTATAAATAGACAAATGATGTAGTTCATTTATTCAAGGAAGAAATCATAAGAGTACTTACTAGCATTTTATTATGGAGTAATTTTGGCACACAAGTTAAAGTTATTTTTATTTTATAATTTCCATCTATCGACACATTTGTTCCAATCCAAGTGTTATGACTATTAGAGGGCTTTTAGTTCATGCACAATCCACCAAAATTGTAATTTAGACCCTTGAACTTTATTTTCCTTAACATTATAGATCAAGGCATTATTACCTCATTATAGGAGGAAAAGAGTCACAACACATACATTTAGGGGAAAGAAGCAAAGATCAAAATCATGAAAACATACCCAAAAGATTATATTTTAGGTAGAAATGGTTTACCAAGTGTCTGTATAGTCTCACGAGTCTATTAAAAACATTAGTATGATCCTAGAATACACATATGACTCTTCTTCTCCCTTCTCTCACATCTACATGATTTCCATCAGTTTGATTTCCTGATTTACTATTAATCACTTACAAGAATTCCCTATTCTATGTCTAACATGTTTAAAATCATATTCATATTGATTCCAAATTAGTATTCCTATCTTCTGGATAGATACGTTATACTTGGATTATTCTAGAATTATAAACTTGTCCAAACTTGATGGACTCATCCCATGCCAAGTAATAGTCAATTTTTAAATTCAAACCCTTTTTATGGGTCGGCTCATATGTTTCATATGTTGATGGAATTATAAAGTACCCAAAGAGTCCCATATAAATACACAATAGATTCAATCATATTTATATCTAGAATTTTATCAAGAAAAGCCTATTATACTTATCTACACATTCAAAGAGACTTCACTATTCTTTCTAATTTAGAAATTAGTCATAAGAAGTAGGTCAAACCAAGTTCTAAATAACCTCAAATCCAAGTCAAAGCTAACATTTTTCCAAGTATTAAAACTAGATCATATTTTGCATTCATTAAAGAGCACTATAACACACATACACCTAACAGGGAGAACTATATGCAGTTTGAATTCCCTCTTTTGAGTATTGGATATGTATTTAGTGTTTATCCATTCATTGAGGAGTGGTTGGGGTAATCTCAACCCATCTTAATTTCCTCTTTATCAAACCAAAACCTAGTGTCAAAATTGGACCAAGGGTTTCTAAGAGAAGAAGACATGTTTCTATAATCATCCATAAATATAGTTAATGAAGATCACACACATAGATGACTCATAATCAAGTGCATCAAATTATGAAAAAAGATAGAATCAAAACTCACTCAGATGAAACCTTTAGTTTTTTTATGTTTACATATGCTAGTGTTGTCAAGAGTAGGATAAATTTTTTCATACGCATTCAAAGCCTTAGTTCTTGATCTGAGCAACTCATAGTCTAGTTTATAACCATTTTCATCATCTACATTTAGTTTTAGGCTTGTGTAATACATTAATATACTAAGTATCTTATTCCCTTAGGTCCTTTCTATTTATATCAAGTGCAATCATCAAATCTGATTTTACCTTTTACATTTAAACTGGTGTTTATTTCTATACTTCATGCAATCTAAATTAATTCACAATTATAGCTTACTTAAGTTCACATAATCAAAATAAGGTAAAATGTATTGGTGAACATATTTATATATAGAACATAACCAAACCTTAAGTTTTCCTTAGGGTTTTATGGGTAAGTGCATAGAGTTGGGGGATAATTTCATGGATATTATTGGTAATGTGATTGTGTTAATTAATAATGTGATCATGTTATTTAATTTATGTGATCATGTTATTTGAATCTAGGATCAGGATTATTGAGCCATAACATGATCGTGTTATATAATAACATGATCATGTTATATTAAACAATTACACAATCACATTATTAATGTGATCATATTATTGTCATTTCCAATAATAAAATTATGTTACCTATGTGTCAAACAAAATAAAAAGGGAAAACTAAATGCAAAATCCTCATTTTGCATTCAATTTCCCTCACTCTCCCATAGCTTCTACAATTAT